>PVJD01003979.1:0-148317 GCA_004026545.1 Mormoops blainvillei | reverse complement strand
GGCGACCCATTCGCCATGTGTCTGTTAACTCCGTGCAGGCCCCACAGGGCTAGGAACACGGCCCTTGGACACTGGCTGGGACACAGGGCCCAGGCGAGAGGGAGTTAACCCCTGGATGGGAAACTCAGTCTTGTCACCCTTGATGGACATTGCGTTGAACCTGTGGTGAGCACTGTGGGGCGGGACGGGGTGGCGGGGGTAGGGCGGGCAGGGAGAAGCCCGGGGCGGAGGGGCCTCGGGTGCTTCCTTGGCTCTGACCTCAAACCTGAGGCCGAGTTTAGGAATTTCAACTAAGCATATTCTGAAAGTCACTTGGTGTTATTGCTTCTAAGAAGTGGGGGAGAGGCGAGCTATTTATGCATTTATTTTAGGCAGCATTTAGGAATACGGCGCCAAAATGCGAAGGTTAGGAATCAGTTTTAGAGGGTGGTCGGGAACCTTCTGTGTGTAGTTTCTTGTTTGGAGTGATGTTTTTTAAGCTGTAATGAGTTCTTGCTATGAGTTCCCAATGCTGGCATCTATGTCTCATTTTTGTACTGTGTTATTTGAACAAATAAAGAAACTGACTTGCACAAAGTTCTCACGTGGGTTATTCACAGTTGGACAGGATGGGGGCCCACCGGCCACATCTAGGCCCGTCAGGAGCCTGAAAGGCTGTGGGGGTCCCTGCCTGGGGACCCTCTCTGGATGCTTTCCAGGTGTCCCATCCTTGAAGAGCCACCTTGCTGAGGCAGTAAAAAAAAAAAGTGCTCTGGGCTAAGCATCAGGAGACGCTGCCCATAGGCTGACAAATTTGGAGGTGAGATACTTGCCCTCCAGACCTGACATTCTACAACTCCATGACTCTTACAGTGACAATTAATTGTATGTCCAGGAAAATGTGGACCAGTCCTGATTCTATATCACCTGCTTTATTAGTCCCTAAATTCTGGTACCTAAGCTCTGTCACTCAGAGCCAGGATAGAATTGACAGAATACAGTGTCTTGTTTTTGGTCTGGAAAATGTGGTCTCCATTGAAAGGCACTGATGGCCTCCTTTCCCCTGTCTCAGATAACCCGTGAGTTCTTCCAGTGGCTCTCGGGGGAAGGTGACCCTTGTGGGTGGTGGCTTGTCTTATTTTCAAAGACATATGCATTCCCCAAGCCTCGAGGGCTCACTGTAGTGCTCTGAGGACAGCAGGGGGCAGTATCACTATCCTCATCTCCCAATGAGGAGGCTAAGGCTCAAGGTCACGCGGTCACCTACAGACAGAACAGGCTAGGACCCAGCTCTGAGAACCCCTGTTTTAATGCTCCCCATTATTGTCTAATCCATTAGTTCATTTATTCAACCAGTATTTAGGGAGCACTTACCATGTGCCAGATCTGATGTAAAAGACACAGTCCCGCCCTCAGGATACTGACGGACCTCACTAGTGATGGGGATTTTGTGTCAGTGGGAATACAGGGTGGTGGACACCGTGTGAGGGCGGGCCTCCCTCAAGTCACACCACGGCTTTTCAGAACACTGGGGTGCATGGCAGACCTTGCTGCTTTGAAAGGCTCTTTAAAGGTGGGCAAGTAACATCAGGACGTAATTAACCTAATTTCCCACCCGGAGAAGTCAGGAGGCTGAGTGGGTGAGTCAGAGATAATGGGGTCAGCTGGGAGCTGGTTGAGTTCTGGGCGATAGCAGGGTCACGGCGAGGGCCGCACTGCAGCTGTCACGCAGATACACTTGTTTGGAAAACCAGAGCGCTCTGTCCTTGGCCTCGGCACCAGTGAGACCTCCCAGTTTCAAGGCACGGTGCCTATGGCATCAAAGACCCAATCCAATAGCCCTGGCTGGCATGGCTCAGTTGGTTGAGTGTTGGCCTGTGAACTGAAAGGTCGCTGTTTCGATTCTCTATCAGCGCACATGCCTGGGTCGTGGGTTCGGTCTTCCGTTAGGGCACATGCGAGAGGCAAGAGATCGACGTTTCTCTCTCACAGCGATGTTTCTCTCCCGCTCTTCTTCCCTCCCTTCCCCCTCTCTAAATAAATAAATTAAAAATATTTTTAAAACCAAAACCAAAACAATCCATTAGTGTTTTTTTAAGCATAAAAAAGAGAAAGGAACTAATTAGGGGTTGCCAAATTTAGCAAATAAAAATATGGGGGCCAAGTTAAATTTGAATTTCCGATGCACACACAAAAAATAATTGTAATACTGGAGACATAATTATACTAAACAGCTATTCATTGTTTATCTGGAATTCAAATTTAACAAAACTTCTGGTATTTCATCTGGCAACCCTGGAACTAATGCAAGAACAATTCCCTTAATGACCTCAAAATGGGAAAATAAGACATTAAGCAAAATGAGGGAAAATATACGAGGAGATTTACTGATCCTTATAACTAACATAAGAGCAGCTGGGCTCTGAATAGAGGCTTTGGGTTAAAACAGCAGTTAGTATCATGTTCAGTTCTCCCTTACATACCAGGGGACACGCATTCCTGAGTTGTGCTAGGCTGATGCCCTCCTGCCCCTGGTTCCTGCATCACAGGCCTCTGGGCACACAGCCACCTGCCAAAGTCAAGACCGCCCCTGGAGGAAAGGCCTGTGGCCGGGTGGGCCACTCCACAGAGCCAGCGTGCTTCCCTCAACCGGCCTGGGCCACAGAATCAGTGGGCAGAGGGTCCCAGGGCACCTGAGACTTGATTCTGCTCAGGTCCCTCGAAGGTACATTCAGGTTCTTCCAGGCGGAAGCTTCTGGAGGATGCTTGCGCAGACTTGTGCTCCCTGACTTAGTCCTGGTAAAAGCAGGCTCCGCCGGGCCCCCTTGCCATAACAGCCCCCACCCTCCATGGCTAAATTTGCAAGTGTCCTTCCGGGTGCCCCAGCCCAGCTCAGGGCTGTCTTCCGCCGAGTCCTCTGGGATTCGCATTCCAGGATTTGTTAGGCAAATGCAGCTGAGGCCTGGGGACAGCCCGGCTCCCTCACTGGGCCTGGCTGGGGCTGGGCGTTATGTACACTCTGGGGAGCAGAGGGGCCATTTTTTTTTCTGGACAGGCTGGAAAAACTGAAGCCAGAGGTGTCTTTATCACGGAACATTTTCCCTGCGGTGTAAACAGCAGAGTTTGGCCCCATTCAGGCTGGGGGACAAGCAGGGCAGAGGTGTTTGACTCCCCAATTTCCTCTACCACTACACTGGGACTCAGGGAAGTCCAGGGCCACCAGCTGGTCACACCTACGCCACACCAGCCCTGGGGAGCTCGGAAAGGCTGACGCCAGCTCGGCTCCATCAGGCGGCTCCAGCGAGAGGCCAAGGCGGAGCCCAGGTGTTCCGAGTCGAGCCTTTAGTGTGCTGTGTGAATTAGAAACAAAACAAAAGAAGAACCTGGTTTCGCGACACCACGGGAAACAGGAATGTGTCCATGGCTCAGCCCTGCCTAACCCCCCAGAGTTTTGCTCTGTGGACCAGGTCCTGTGGGCTAAGACTGACCTGGTCCATCTCGAAGGAGCAAACTCAGGCTGGGCTTCAGAGGGAGGTCCAGAGCCCCGCAGCTAGGAGGGGCCTGTGCGCTGCGCTCTTCAGTTCCAGTCCATGTGGATGTCTGTCCTTGTGCGCCCGTCTGACCAGAGCAGGGCAGCGGAAGGGTTGGAAGGCCCACATGGAAGCTGAGAGGATGTTCAGACAAGAAGTTGCTCGCCTGGGGGAAGCAGGGCCCTCTGCACCAACAGGCTTGATGGTGGGTGTCACCCAGGTCTCCAAAAGGCCAAGGTGAGAGGTCAGCATCCAGGAACAGAGGTGAGAAGCCTCGGCCTCGGGGTCATCAGGTTCTCTTCTGTTCCAGCTCAAGTTTTCTCTCTCGGCTCACAGCGTTCTAGGGAAAGACACAGATTCATCATTTCTAAGTCCCTCATCCAGGACTTCCTTCCCTTGTCCCCAAATGAGAACTTTCCTCACAGCTTCATACCCCTCACGCTGTCCAAGCAAGTAGCCAGGCCCCACTGTAGCCAACCCGATGCGTCCAAATTGGGAGTCTCCTTTTATACCAAAAGCCAATTAGAAGGGTCACTTTATTATACAAGGGTCTTTTGCAAGTGGAGCATCCCAGGTGTACAAAAGAAGTTGATAAAAGTGTTTGAAACATTACTGGGTTTACGAAAGTCCAGTTAATATTTGGGTTTTCGGGAAGGGGGAGGGGGAGCAGTGACCCCAGGGTGCCGAGTGCAGTTGTGCAAGGAGACACCGCCAACACAAGGGGTAGGCACCTTGTGGACATACTTATGTCGTATGTTATTTGTACCACTTTCTATATGTTATTTACACAGTTCTGTAGCTTTGTATGTCATTCACACATAGCGGTGAGCAGTCAATTGTTTTAACAAAATCAGTGTATCAGGACACTCTTCCAGCAGCTGGCAGTCAAGTTCTCAGGGAAAGGGGGCTGTTTTCTTAGGGCACAAGGCATTGCATGGGCTAATGTTGGCCTTGACAGTGACCAGGAAGAGGGAGGTTGGGGCAGAAGGGACAGCAACTAGGGACAAGGCAGGCAGTGCCCGGCCTCCAGGGACACCTCAGGGCAGCTGCATTCCTGGATTCCACTGGGATGAGGCCTGTAGGTGACCCAGACAGTCTTAGAAGTGGAGAACACAGAAAAACCGAGTAGGCAGGGAGCAGACCTGGCTGTGAGAAGCCAAGGAAGCCCACGTGAGGAGATAGGAGACAAAACCTAGGGATGAGAAGGCCTCGATTCCAAACCCTCCTCTACCTGCTGTGTGACCCTGGGCAAGTCACTTGTCCTCTCTGGGAAACTGCAGGGAGACACCTGCTGAACCCATCTTGGAGAAATGTGGGCATGTGAATTTGCATATTACTGGATAATTTTCAAATCTGACTGTGTCATTCTGTTGTTTAAATCCCACGATGGTCGCCCAGCACCACAGGTAAAGTCCAACCTCCTTAGCATGGCAGCCTGACCTACCTGCCAGGTCTCCCTGTGCACCTCCCAATGTAACTCCAGGCCTCTCGCTGCCTGAATGGAGAAACTAGGACCAGACCCTGTGACTTCTGACTCTCACTCCAGCACTGGGTGGCTACTTTGGGTCATTGTATCGCTTTGTGGTCAACATCCAGATGCTGGTGACAAGACATCTGGATTTGGATCCTAGCTCTGCCACCTGCCAATTGTGTGACTTTGAGTATGTTACATAACTTCTCTGTGCCACAGTGCTTAGGACGTGATAGCCACTACATAAATTTTAGCTGTTACTGTTACATTCACATTCGAATAGGTAGAAATTCCACAGTAACTCAAAGGAGAGGCTCTCAAATGGTGGAAACTTAGAAAGCCTGACAATCAGGAGGATCTGAGTAACAATCAGCAAGATGGACCTCCTCCACTTCCAGTCATAACCTGCTGGCGGTCTCTTAATTTCTCCACTTTTCTCTTTCCACTTTGAGGCCAGTCACACGACCCGAATAAGATGATACCACTGAACTCTACTGGAGGACAGACGGGCTAGCTGAGGCAAACTGTGCTGATACATGTGTCTAGCCACGCTCTGGGGAAGGGTAGTTCTGGTGTAACTGCTGGTCCTAGAATGAAAGGCCCGGGAGCAGACTTGACCCCAACCTGCAGTGTAAGTAGAGCTGTCCCACGCTACTCATAGACCCAGAAAGAGAAAAACAAATGTTTGTTTTGTAATGCACTGAGATCTCGGGTGGAGGAAGGTTGTTTGTTATGCAGCATTATCAGAGCAGTAATAACTGACTAATACAACCTGCATCAGGGTATACATTTGAACATCTGATTCAATGTGTGTGCACAAGTACACACTCACACACACATTAACATATGGAACACCTATACTGTAGCTTTCATTCTAGCCACTCTCCTCTTTGTTGGGAGGGGTGTCAGCTGAGGACCGGGAGTTTACACAGCACTAGCCAGTGGTTGTGACAGTGTCCCTATGATTGTAGTTTGGGAGGAAATGAGCAATTCGCTCCTCCTTTTCTATGCCTAATATTTTTGAGCTTCTCTTTCCTGCACCCTACCCTGATCTTTGATGCTCAGAGCAGTGAATCCGTGTGGAATTGCTTAAGATCATTGTGGTGAATGGCTTCTAGGCAGTTTCACAATCTGCTCTATAAAGGAGCACCATACACAACCTGTGTGACCCACTGACAACGGTGTCTCTCACAGCTTATGAATGTTGTTTTATTTGTTTTTTATCACAGTCTGCTTTTTATAAAGCACCTTGATTCCTAGGAGTTTGTTGACCATGGTAGCTCTGGCTGAACTGCCCAGTCCCCGCTGCTCTGATGTGCGGGAAGAGGCCTGGCCCAGGAATCAGGGCACCCGAGTCGGGACCTGGCTCCCAGGTGGCACTCCCAGCCAGGGAGGCTTCCTCACACCCACTGTAGACCAGCCTGCATTCTCATGACCTAGGGACAGAGATATGGACACCCAAAGGTCAAGGAAGCCTTGGAGCTGGACACCAAGGAACAGAGAAAGAATGATCCCAGGCTGCACTGACACAGTGACCACCAGGGACCGCCAACTGCCTGCTGGGTCCTGCATGTTCCTTGCCCATCCTTTAATCCACAAAGTGCCTTTGTGGGTCTGCCCTACTTCCTGTGGCAGCTCTGAGAACCTCCTCCCCACCATGCTGCTTCCCCTCACCCGCAAAGTACCTACTTGCCCCAGGTGAGCCTCTGACCTCATCTTCCTAACACATCCCTCTGCCTACCCAGGGACCCCCATCCAGCACAGAGCAACCTGGAAGGATGTCCCTTAGAAGGATTTAGGGGTTTTTCTGAGCAGTAAAGCCTTAAAGCAAATTAAATAGCAATGTGGGTCTGTTCCTTTCAGAGAATACTTTGATAGTCCAGGAAAATAATTATAGATGACACCCGGCTTGGTTTGTGTTAGAGGCTGGCATTTTGAATTTGTGAGTGTGTATGTATGTAGGTATGTGCCCTCAACAATTTCATGGTTCAGTTAAAAAAAAAAAAAGACAAAAATTAAGGCCTGGCTTATATGGGGTTCATAGTTCATCAAATTAGTAGGTTTTATTCTTGTCTTCAGTCTGAAGTTCAAAGTTCAAGATAAACTCTTGAAAGTTGGGGATCGAGTTTAATTCATCTTTGATTTCCCCAGAGCTCAGAAGAGTGCTTGGCAATTATTGGGCAACAAATGTAGATTGATTAAATCAATGACAGTCCGGAGAGGCAGCCACAGACAGTAGATCCCTGGCAAAGGGGTAGCAGAATGGACTAGAGATGCTTGAGGAGAGATGGGACAGAGGCTTTGGGGAGAGAACTGAGAGAGTGGCCTGGAGGACCCTGGCACTAAATCATCCCCCATATGGCAGCAGCCATCGAGCTCACACAGACCACTCCCCTCCGAGCAGCAGTAGCCTGAGGGGAAACATTAGCCCCAACCCCAGGAGGGATTCTGCCCCACCCTATGGTGCTTAAGCCTGACTGCTGAGCGCAGAGTGACTAGATTAACAACTGAAGGAGACAGCCACAGACGGTAGATTCTGGGAAGTCTCAAACAGGTTGCCTAAGGTCAGACAGGGTCAACATCTGACATCACCAGAGGTGGATCCAGAAAGATAAACAGTGGTAAATACTAGAGGCTATTGAGACGAAATCCAACGTGGTCTTCTCCATGATTTGCGATATTTTCGCTACCAAAAAAAGGGAGAGGACACAAATAAATAAAATCAGAAATGAAAGAGGAGAAATTACAACTGATACCACAAAAATACAAAGGATTGTAAGAAATTACTATGAACAACCATATGCAAAGAAATTTGAAAACCTAGGTGAAATGGACAAATTTCTAGAAAAATGTAATGTTCCAAAACTGAATGAAGAAGAAGCAGAAAGCCTGAACAGAGTGATAACAGCTGGTGACATTGAGGCAGTAATCAAAAAACTCCAGACACACAAAAGCCCTCGACTGGACGGTTTCATAGGAGAATTTTACAAAACATTTAAGAAAGTGCTAACCCCTGTCCTTCTCAGACTATTACAAAAATATCCAAGAAAAGGGAAGACTCCCAGACTTTTTTCTGAGGCCAGTAGCATCCTAATCCCCAAACCAGATAAAGACATTACAAAGAATGAAGGCTACAGGCCAATATTGCTCATGAACACAGATGCTAAGATCCTCAACAAAATATTGGCAAACCACATCCAGCAACACATTAAAAAGATCATACACCATGATCAAGTAGGATTCATCCCAGGGATGCAAGGATGGCACAATATTCACAAATCAGTAAACATAATACATCACATAAACAAAAGGAAAGACAAAAATCACATGATCGTACCAATAGATGTGGAAAAGCATTTGATAAGGTACAGTACCTATATATGATAAAAACACTCAGCAAAGTGAGAATAAAGGGAGCATACCTCAATATACGAAAGGCCATATACAAGAACCCTACAGCTAACATCATACTCAACAGACAAAAACTAAAAGCTTTCCCACTAAGATCGGGAACTAGGCAAGGGTGCCCTCTTTAACCACTTCACTTCTATTCATTATAGTGTTGGAAGTTCTAGCCACATGGATCAGACAAGAAAAAGAAATAAAATCCAAATTGGAACGAAGGAAGTAAAACTTCATTGTTTGCAGATGACATGATAGTGTACATAAAAAACCCCATAGACTCCACTAAAAAACTACTCAACCTAATAAGTGAATTTGGCAACACAGCGGGATACAAAGTGAATATTCAGAAATCAAAGGCATTTTTGTACACCAACAATAAAATATCAGAGTAAGAAATCAGGGAAAAAATCCCATTTGATATAGCAACAAGAAAAATAAACTACCTAGGAATAAACCTAACCAAGGAGGTCTAAGGCCTGTACTCAGAAAACTATACAACACTGAAGAAAGAAATTAAGGAAGATACAAATAAATGGAAGCAGATACCGTGTTCATGGATTGGAAGAATTAACATCATCAAAATGTCCACATTACTCAAAGCTATTTATAGATTCAATGCAATCCCTATTAAAATACCAATGACATATTTTACAGATACAGAACAAACATTTCAAAAATTTATATGGAACCATAAACTACCCTGAATAGTCACAGCAATTTTGAGAAAGAAGAACAAAGTAGGAGGGGTCACAATACCTGACATGAAACTATATTACAAGACCACTGTAATCAAAACAGTCTGGTACTAGCATAAGAACAGACACATAGATCAATGGAACAGAACAGAGAACCCAGAAATAAACCCATGTCTCTATGGTCAATTAATATTTGACAAAGGGGGCAGAAGCATAAAATGGAGTAAAAAGAGCCTCTTCAACAAATGGTGTTGGGAGATCTGGACAGCTACATACAAAAAAATGAAACTCAACCACCAACTTACACCACACAGAAAAATAACCTCAAGATGGATAAATGACTTAAATATAAGTTACAACACCATAAAAGTCCTATAGGAGAACACAGGCAGGAAAATCTCAGATATTCCATGCAGCAATATTTTCACCGATGTGTCCCCTAGAGCAAGGGACATAAGGGAAAGAATAAACAAATGGAACTTCATGAAAACAAGAAGCATTTAAAGAAAACATCAGCAAAATGAAAAGGGAACCAAATGTATGGGAAAATATTTTTGCCAACGATACCTCAGACAAGGGTTTGATCTCTAAAATATGCAAAGAGCTCACATGACTCCACTCCAGGAAGACAAACAACCCAACTAAAAAATGGGCAAAGGACCTGAACAGACACTTCTCCAAGGAGGACATACACAGGGCCCAGAGACACATGAAAGGACGCTCAGTATCACTAGCCATCAGAGAGATGCAAATTAAAATCACAATGAGATATCACTTCCCACCTGTCAGAATGGCCATCATAAACAAATCAACAAACAACAAGTGCTGGTGAGGTTGTGGAGAGAAGGGAACCCTAGTGCACTGTTGGTGGGAATGCAGACTGGTGCAACCACTGTGGAAAACAGTTTGGAATTTCCTCAGAAAACTAAAAATGGAACTGCCTTTTGACCCAGCAATTCCACTGCTGGGATTATACCCTAAGAATTTGGAAACACCAACTTAAAAGAACCTATGTACTCCAATGTTCATAGCAGCACAATTTACAATAGCCAAGTGTTGGAAGCAACCTAAGTGCCCAACAGTAAATGAGTGGATGAAAACACTATGGTACATGTACACAATGGAATACTACGCAGCAGGAAGAAGAAGGAGCTCCTACCCCATGCGACAGCATGGATGGAACTGGAGAGCATTTATACTAAGTGAAATAGGCTAGGTGGTGAAAGACAAATATCATATGATCTCACCTACAAGTGGAACCTAATCGATAAAACAAATGAGCAAGCAAAATATAACCAGAGACATTGAAATAAAAAACAATCTGACAATAACCAGAGGGGAGAGTGCAGGGGGGGAACGGGGGAAAACATGGGGGAGGTGTCAAGGAACAGGCATAAAGGACCCATGGACAAAGCCAAAGGCGGGGAAGCATTGAGGGTGGGGGGCGGGGGTGGGCGGGGCAGGGAAAGTGGTGGTGGGAGAATGGAGACAACTGTACTTGAATAACAATAAAAACAAGTATTGAAGGAGGGAGGAATGAAAGAGGGGGTTAATGGAGAGAGAGAGGTGGAGGAAGAAAGCAGAGAGAAGGAGGGAGAAAGGAAGGAAAAGGAAAGAAGAAAAATGAAAGAATGGGGAAGAAGGAGGGAAGGAAGGAATATGTGTGTTACTGAGACTACAAGAGAGGAAAAACTAAGACAAACAATTATACAGCACTATACAGTTTCAAAATGTATTTTCATTATCTTGCTTTTCTTAATAACCTATAGTGTAAATATCATAGCCATCTTTAATGTCTAGAGATATTGAAAATTGTAGAGCTGGCTTTGAATCCTCAATCTTCTGACTCTACATCCTATTCTTTTCAGAAACTGAAAAGCCGGAATATCTCTCTGCCGATATGACTGGGACCCCAACAGAAAGAGCTACATGGCTCTTGTCTCGAATGCAACACTTTAGATCAGGGGCCTGCAGTGCTTTTGTGAAGAGAAGCAAAATGGCTGAGCAACTGGAACCTCAGAATGACTGAGACTGATGATTTGTCTGGGGGTGATGGGAGGGTGTCTCCAGGCAGCGGAGGCCCTACGTGCGAAGGGGAGGAGAGTGCGGATGGGGGTACCACCAGGCGGCGTTCGGCTGCGCCTCTCTCCTCTGTATTCTGTAAGCTGCCTAAAACCGGGGCCCTGGAATCAGTCATTCCTCATGAAAACACCACCAGCAAAACATGACCTCTTACAAGGTGGTCTCAGTTGCAAGGTGGTTCCGTGCGGTAATTTGTTATGGCTAAGCTATGACCAATGTAAAGTGGCACCCTAGCCTCACCCTGTAAATCTAACACTCTGATTCTTTATAGCTTTTGCCACATTTTGTACTTTAATATTTGCAGTTTCCATTAATTTTCACCACAATTAGATGCTAAACTCCACATGACAGAAACCACATCTGTTTTGTTTATCACCATACATATCACTTATAATAGTTCCTGAAACATAATGATTAATTATTCGATAAATACATGATGAATAAATGGATGGATGAATGAATGAATGGATAAAGCATATGCCAATTTTCCTGTATCTTAGCATTAATATCATTTTTAAAAAGTGTGAAAATGTGACTATACAAACATGGGACACTTACAATTGTCCATTTTTAGTTGAATGACTACATATTGAATTTGTGTTCTATTTTATATTTTATTTTTATAATTTAGGTACAAATTAATATTAAGCATTAGGGAGGAAGAATAGGAATATAAAAGCAGCCCAACAAGCAATTGCACATGAGCAATGTATTTATCTTTTCAGTCATAAAACTTCTGAAGAAGAAAAATAAATAAACAAGCAAACAAACAAACAATACGATATAGTCAAAAGGCTATAAGACGCTGGCCTACACTGATTAGGGCTTTTAGTTGTAGGGTGGGAACAGCCAGGAGCTCTATATAGTGAGGGTCATGTGGGCACCGGCCTCTCCAGTTTGGTTTTCTAGTACAGTTCTGTTCAAGAAGCTGGGAGGTAGCCGGTCAGCCGCTGGGAGTTACATAGCGGTGGGACCTGCTCATCACCGAGCGCTGTTACACCGCTCGCTCCCTGCGAAGCAGTGTACTCAGATAACTTCACTAAACGCTCACAACTGCTTTATGAGCTGGTATTATCTCTATTTTACAGATCAGGAAAGAGAGGCTCAGAGAGGCCACGTATCCTACGCACGCTGCGTGAGACCGCGGCAGATGGCGGGTTTCATATCGGGTACGTCCTGTCCCAAAGCCCAGCTCCTAACCCCCGCTCCGGAACCTCCTCCACCCCTTGTAATCTCCCTGCAGACCATTCCCAAAGCTACTCCCCCTGGGGAATTTAAGAAACATTAGTCACACTCACTGCACTTTGCTGCCTGGTTTTTTGGATCGGGGTGGTCTTGGGAAGCCTTTTCTGGCGCCACTTGTCTTTGGTTTGTTCTTGAACACCTTGTTGGCCCAACTGGAGTCTTCGGCAGGGCTCACCCTGTGGGGAGAGAGGTAGTAAGTGGTGTGTTAATCATCCGTCCTGTGTCTTCCCTCTCAGGGCAACTGCTCCAGCTCAGAAGGTATCAGACACACCAGTGCTACGGTTCTCAGTCCTGGGAGCATCAGAGTTCCCCAGTGACCTTTTATGTCATAATCAGTGAATATTTATCGGAGTAACAACATGCCAACTAGTCAACAGAAGTCAAACTTTTATATAGTTATTTGTCAATGCAATAAAGTTGAGATCATGTCAGGAAAAAGCCTAATTTATGCCCAAGCACAAAATTATTAAATACATGCAAACTCTTTCAGAAAGTTTTATAATTCAAGTTATACCAAGTGAAAGAATCTGTTCTATTTTAATGCATTTGATATGACATGATATGGAGTGGGAACCTCGAAAGTGGTAGGCCCTGCTCTCCCCACCTCTCCAGCTGCGGCCACAGAGGGACCCAGCCAGAGCTGCCCCAGGCAGGCAGGCATGAGGTTCAGGGCAGAAATGCCCTTCGCCCACCCCCCGGTCTCCTGCTGGCCTCCCGCCGACTAACCCAACTGATATGCAGCCAGTAAGGGAGCCTGGGGACTCAAAAGTATTGAGATGCCCAGGCCCACTCTAGTGACTGCAAAGAAAAGCATGGAGCACCTTACACAGCCCGGGCAACTGATGTGCATTACGAGAGCAACTTCTCTGGGGACAATCTACAACACTGGAATGTTAGCCTCCTTATCGTGCCGGTAAAAACTCTTTTAGATTAAGGGAGGCCCTCAGTTCATAGCATGCAGTGACTACCTAGGGCTAGGACGCAGCAGCCTGCTTGCTTTCTCGAACTGAGACATCACCAGAGTGTCCCACTGCACTCAGAGAAGGCGCGTTCCCCAGTGTGCGCAGCAGGAAGCTAAAGAGAATGATGGTGTCGGCCTGAGTAGGCCCATTTCTCACACGCTGTCCCCACTGAAGAAGACAGACAGGGGTGGTAGTCTGTAATCACACAAACTAGAAAAGGATCCCAGTGTTCCTAGGGCAACTGACGAGATGGAAAATGTCGCTTAGCTGCCCCCCACCCCGCCCCACCCTTCAAAGAATGCATTCTCAGTGAAGGAGAAACTTACACGGCATCTGTCTTGCTGGTGGATTCCTTCACGTTCCCCAGAGATCCGGTGCTTTGGGGACTCAAAGAGGCAAGAGGAACTATAGCCAAAAGTAAAAATGTAGGAGACAGGAGTGAGAAGACGTGGTGCAGGGGTACTTAGTCATTTTTCATAGAACAATGGAAAGTAAGTGAGAGTGTTCAGAAAGAGCAAAGAACTGTCTCATTCTCAAATTCTCATGTTTAGGACCAAAATTATACCGTTGTATTTGACAGCGATGCAGTGGCCTCTGTGGAGAACTGATGCTGACCCTTCATTTAACATTATCAACAATCCCCTCACAAAAAGCAGCTGTGTTAGGGAATGTTTTCAGGAAAAAAAAAACAAAAAACCTCACTGGGGTCTGAGCCTTCCATCACCTGTTTTATGTAATGCATTTTTCTTGTTGTTGTTGTTGTTGTTGGAAGAGAAAATACCAATAGTTTTATGACCATTGTTCTCAAGTAAGCTCTTTGCATGTTTTCAGAGTATGGAGATACATGATATGTGAAGATTATAATATAATAGTGGAATACATGTAAATAAAAATAATATGGACTCCTACCTGAAGTTCTTTCATTTGGAAGCCTGGTGGATATCTCAAGTCTATTTTCAGTTCCTTCGTTTACAGATTTTCCTTGGGCCTTTTGCGACACCCCACCCCCAACAACATGGCCCTCGCCATATGTTACTGATAACCCTAATCCTCTCTGCCCAGCTCCCACAGCTGCCTTAGGATGTCAGTGGAGGCTCAGCTGGAGGCTATAACAGGGTTTCTGGCCCTCAACACTACTGCCATTAAGGGTCAGACAATTCTTTGTTGTGGGGTCTGTCCTGTGCGTTGTAGGATGTTTCGCGGCATCTCTGGCCTCTAGATATTGCCAAATAACCTCCTGGGAGTAAAATCGCCCCTAGTTGAGCTCTCTGTACCCTCTGTCCACCCCCGCTACGAGGGAGGAATGCCAACTCAGGGCCCAGGATTGCTCGGGTCCCTGAAGCCAGCTACCTGTAGGCACAGGTTGTGATAACATAAAATAAATGCATTTTATTTAACGGGAAATACGAGAGCATGTGAAACACTTTGACCAATTTTCTGACTCTTAATCTCCTTATATTTTTGTCTCATTGTGATGAAAAGAATCAAAGTAAACCTATTCCAGAGAAAGGGTCTCCTGTCACTTGGGATAGATCTGAAATGAAAGAAATCTTGCTAATCTACGGAAGTTTGGTGATGGCCCATGCCACCCGATTTCATTCCCTGCCCCTTCACCCTGCCCTGACCACCCACAATGACAGGTGTCATCTTCATCCCGAATGTCCCTTGCACTTTTCCTTCTTTGTGCCTGAGCTTCTAGAATAAACAAACTCTGAAATGCTCTTTTTAGTCTGTCCAATCCCATTCCACAGACCACAGCTATCAATATCCTGCCCATTTCAACTCACCTGTCACCTGCAAGAGGCGTTCCTCATTCCCCCAGAGAGACCTGATCTCATTCTCCATGAATACCCCCAACACGTTTTTGTTAGTTATACAGAACTTAATAATTTGTCTTGGATTTTTGAGGTTGGTGTTCATGTCATTCCCTCTGCAGAGGGGAGATTTCCTATGAGTAAGGAACCGAGAACTCTTCATCTTTGCAGCCCCTAGAATGGTGCTTCTCAAACCAACTGCAGCGAAGAACTTGTTTTTGAATAATCTTATTTGCAGTCCATAATAAAGTGGTACTTTTGAGAAATACAATCAAATGAATTAGGAAAATTCTTTGACACCATGGCAATATCTTACTGCTGTAAACATTTCTACCTGCTTGCTTGCTCTCAATTCCTGCACTCATTTCATTGTGAGCTCGTAACAGACAGTTAGGGGACTGGCAGGGCTCCATGACCACGCTTTGAGTAGCAGTTGCCCCAGCACAGTGGTTTGCACAACAAAAATTTACCAGAACAGCAGTTCTCAGACATGCGCAGGCAAAAGAATCACCTGGAGGGCTTGTAAAAAAGACGGCTGGCTTCCGCCTCCCCCGAGTCTGTGATTTAGCAGGTCTGCTGTAGGGCCTGAAAATTCTCATTTCTAACGAGTTCTCGGGTGATGCATTGCTGCTGGTTGGAAACCACACTTTGAGAATCTCTGGGCTAAAGAAACTAACGCATGTCAAGCACACCGCCCCCTTGTGGTTGCCTGTCCTCATTCCAGGTGGAGCCTCTGCCGCTAACTGCTAACTTCGGGAGCGCAGCCCTCTAAAGGACCGATTATCAGCCACCATGATGTTATACACTTGCCAAGGGGCTCCAGACATGAGGAAGCCATGAGAAGCCAGGGGGCCCATACCTTGGGGCTGTTCTGAGCCCAGGTCCTCCACAGGTGGCTGTGCAGGTGATGTTGAAGAACAAGGAGGCAACGTTTGAGGTGTCCCCACCGCCGAAGGCCCCAGAGGTGGCCTGAGTGACACAGATGACTGGGAGGGTGGGGATCTGGGTGGTGATCCAGTCAGTCGTACCTGCTGCTGTGGTGACACAGGTGACAGAGCAGGTACTGAGGCAGGTGGTGAGGGCACAGCTGGGAGTGGTACAGGTGGCAAGTTGGTTGGAGAATGTGGTGGTGAAGAGGACAGGGGCGATGCAGGCGGCTGCTCAACTGAAGAGACAGGTGGTGAAATGGGCGACTCCACAGGGCACTTAGGTGTGGATTCAGGGGTCTGTTCAGGTGGGGAGGCAGGTGAACCACGGCCACCGCTTCCTTCCGCTTTGGGAGCCCGTGGCGCGGGAAGCTGTCTGGGTTCCTCCAGACTGGCCTGCTCAGCTTGGTGGCTTGGTTTAGTGCGCTCAGGACAGTCATTGCCAAGGGCGAGTTCTATCTGGCAGTACACTTCCACCCGGGGGAAAATCACTCTCTTGGAGGGAGAATTAAGGTAAGCAGCATCTAGAAAACACAAGAGCCTGGGGTCACAGGTGACATTACTAACCTCTGACATCAACATGGTATTTGCAAAAAATTATTTTTTTCCAAATTATTTTTATAAACAGGATTAGTTCTCACCAATGGCCTTTCTTTCTTACTTGAATTTACATTGAATATTTGATTGTGGATTAATTCACTTATTCAGTAAATATTTATTGAGCATCTATATGGGCTAGATACTATCCCGGGCAGGGAGGAGGTGAAGGGGACCAAGCAGGTACGATTGGTCCTGGCTTCCTGGAGCTTACTGTGCAGTGCTGGGGCAGGCACCACCGCCCAGGCGATCTCAAGTTTCAACGAAGACAGTGTTAGGCAAGGGAGGAACGCGGCACCAGGGGAGAGGGAGACAGGGAGGACTTAACTGGGAGGCTTCCCTGAGGGAGAGACATTTAAGCTGAGACCTGAAGGGCCAGTGGTCCAGGGGAGGGTCAGCATGGGATGGGAGGAGCATTCCAGATGGAGGGAACAGCACGCACAAAGGCCACAGGTTCAAAGGAGTACCAGGACGTTGAGGGCCTGAGAGATAGTGTGGCTGGAACCGGGGTGGGGCACTGTGGTGGGCGACGGGAGGAGACCTAGGGACCAGATCACGTAGGGGCTTGTAGGCAGCACTTGAGGACCCTTGGTTTTCAGGGACACCGTGGAGACTTCTAGGCAGGGAGGTGCTGACCTGACGCTGGCTTTGACAAGGTCACTGTGGCTGCTGCTGCATGGGGACTCACCAACAAGGCTATAGGGGACCCAGGGAAACCTGTCAGGGTGCTGAGGGGAGGTGTTTGGGGTTCGTACCTGGAAGAAGGTAGAATGAAGTGGGAGATTCTGTTTAGGAGGTAAAGAAATGAGTCTTGGTAATGGATTGATTTGGGGGTGAGGGGAGGTAGGTGGCCGGCACAATTGAGGGATGCTGGTGCCATCTGCTGAGATTCTGACCAAGGGAAGGATGGGTGTGGGGGAGTGGGGAGATCACAGGTCATGAGCTTGTTAAGGGACATGTTGAGTTTAGGGGGCCTTGGAGATGCCCAAGGAGAGATGACAAGAGGGTAGCTGTACATGGGTTTGGATCTCAGAGAAGAGATGAGGGTTAGAGATGCGTGTATTTGGGAGCCCCACCCGCGGGTGGGACCGAAGCTGCGATGGTGGCTGTGGAGGAGGCTGCCCAGGGAGGCAACACTGAGTGAGAAGAGGGAAGAGCCAGGCCTGAGTCTGCAGACAGGAGGGACAGGGGACCCAGGGCAAGCTTTCTGAGGTAGGCAAGCCTGGGGTAGATTTAAAAGTTGCTGGTGAGAGAAATCACAGACTATGAGAAAATATTTACAAATAATATTTCTGACAAAGGGCATTTATCTAGAAAACAGAAAATCTCTTAAGTGAGGAAACAAACAATTCAGGGTTTTTTTTGGGGGGGGGGTATTTTTTTTTTTTTAATGGGCAAAAGAGCCAACTGAAATAGCTCTCAACGACCAAAGCTGGAACGATTTGAGTAAAAGGTAAATAGAGTTGAATAATAACCCAAAGTATAAAATAAGTATACACGACTTCATACATATATAAACAAATGATTGATAATGGGGGAAGAGATAAATCTTCCATGCAGAAGCCCAAATAATGTATGCAGACATCCTGACCTTAAGGAAACGGAGTATAATGCCTTACCTTTTCAGTGTAAGCTACGCATAGTGACTTCCTTCCAAAAAGCACAGAATGGAAAGAGGAGAAAGAGTAACTGTCCAGTGGAGCGCCTGACAAACTCCTGCAGCCGGGTGAGTAAGGCCAGCATCACCAGCAACGTGTCGTGTGGGTAGTATGCGCCCTTGATAACATGCAATGAGAAGGGCACTTTGCCTCTGCGGTCTCCCTCCCTCAAACCCATAACGCCAGTGTAATCACAGGAAAAACAGCAGACAAACGCCAGCTGAGACACACTCTACAAAATATCTGGCCAGGACTAAAACACGCCGACGTCATTAAATACAAGGACAGTCAGAGAAGCTGTCACAAACAAGAGGGACCTAAGGAGGTACGACAACTAGATGTAATGTGCTACCCTGAATAAGATCTGGGATCAGAAAAAGAACGTCAGGTAAAAAACTAAGGAAATCCAAATAAAGTATAGTAATTCGTCAATACTGGTTCATTAATCATAAAAGATATTCCATACTATGCACTGTATTATAACGTCAAACAAATGTGAGACATAATAATAGGGAAACCTGCGTGTACTATTTCCATATTTTTGTCTGTAAATCTAAAACTATTCTTAAAAATAAAGCTTACTAATGGTCTAGGGGGAAATGGTCAAAAAGTTGAACAGATGCTTCACCAAAGAAGCTATCTGGACAACTAATAAGCAAATGAAGAGATGCTCAGCATTATTAGTCACTGAGGAAAGGCAAATTCAAACCACGGCAAGATGCCGCTGTGTGCCCATTAGAACGGCTATCATTATAAACACCTGCCGTACCACGCACTGGCGAAAACTGGGGGGAACCGGAACTTTCATATACTGCTGGTGAAAATGTAAAATGATACAACCACTTTGGAAAACAATTTGGTGCTTTCTTAAAACCACCAAAAAATTGAAAATCGAATCTCAAAGAGATATTTGCACTCCCATGTCCACTGCAGCATTATCTACAATAGCCAAGAGGTGGAAGCGAACTATATGTCCACTGATGAATAAATGGATAAAGAAAATGTGGGGTATACACACACTGGAATATTATTCAGCCTTAAAAATGAAGAAAGTCCTGTCACGTGCTACAACATGGATGAACCTTGAGAACATTATAAATGAACTAAACCAGTCACAAAAAGACCAATACTGTCTCTATGCTTCACTTATGTGAGGTATCTAAAGTAGTCGAATTCATAGGAATAGAAAGTAGAATGGCAGTTGCCAGAAGTTGGGGGAGGGAAAAATGGGGAGTTGTTGGCCAATGGGTGTAGAGTTTCAGTTTTGCAAGATGAAACGCTCTGGAAGTTACAACAATATAAATGTGCTTCACACTACTGATCTGTGCACTTAAAAATGGTTCTGATGGTATATTTTATGTTATGTGCTTTTATCACAATTATATATATAAATTACATATAATTATATAATTCCACATAATTATATATAATTTTATGTATATATATAACACATTTATCATATGTTCTAATCATTCCACTACTAGGTATTTACCCAAGAGAAATAAAAGCATTATGTCCATACAAAAACACATATGTGAGTGTTTATAGCAGCTTTATTCATAACAGTCTGATGTGGATACAACTTAAATGTCCATTAATAGGGAAATTGCTAAATGAACTGTGGTATATTCATACGATGGAATGGAATGTAGAAAGGGATGAACTATTTATACCGGGCTATAATAAATGGATGAATCTTAGAATAATTATGCTGAGTAAAAGAATGCAGGCAAAAAAAGATTTCATACTGTAAGATTCCATTTATCAAAAATGCTAGAAAATGCAACTAATCCATATATAGTGACAGGAAGCAGATCAGGGGTTGCTTGGGGATTGGGAGTGGGCAAGGGAAGGTGCGAGAATTGCTGCAGGGCACGAGGAAACTTTGGATGTGATGGGTTGTTCACTGCCCTGATTGCGGTGCTGTTCCACGGGTGTGTGTGTGTGTGTGTGTGTGTGTGTGATGATGGATTGTTCACTATCCTCACTGTGGTGCTTTTTCACAAGTGGGTGTGTGAAAACATCAAATCGTGAGAGGTAGGAAGGGAGAGAGAGAAAAGGAAGAAAGGCAGGAAGACAGGAGGGAAGGGGAGGAGGGAAGAAGGTAGGTAGGTTTGGCTGGAGGTGGTACCTGGACGCTAAATGGCTATTTTTAAACATGGTATCATCTGAGCTCCAGCCTCACTCAACGCCCACATGCACATGTCTGTGCGGGGAACAAGGGTTTTCAACACACCAGCAAGCATGCCCTGCCCTTTGGCGGAAGGCTCCTGCCGGAGAGGCCAAGAGTAGAGAGGGAGGCTTGCCCAGCAGCAGGACTAATGAAATGGATGTGAGCCCTTAGGAGGGAGGAGGAAAAGGGGCCAGGGTGTGAGCTGAGTTGAGGGTGACACCTGTGGGTGTGGCTTCCTGCTGGAGCTGAGCTACCCCCTCCAGAAAGCCGCTGGGCAGGAGGCTGAAGTGGACTCCCCTCTTCTGTTCCCAGATGGCAGGTCGGGATTAAAACCACACTTATTCAGGCTGTGTCAGTACCTCTTGTTCTTGCCTGGTGATGGGAGACAAATTCAGCCCAACCAAACCCAAGAAGCTTTAGGTGGTGGCACTGAAACCTGCTTTAGAAAGTCACACACACCCTGGCAAACTGGAAGAGGAAGCAAAACTAGCTGGTCTCCCTTATGAGCTGTGTCTGTTTCTACTTGGAGTGGTTCCAGGGCTATTGGGAAATCTCACCATCCTCCTTATACTGCCCTGAGTCAGGAGTGGATGTCTGAAATGCTACTATTAAAGTTTCATCCTTGGGTTTAGGACCACCATTCCTACCTGTGAAAATGTCTACACCAGCTAAGGGTGGAAGAGGGGGGAGGGTGTTGGATTCCTCCCAGAAGTGGAAGGGTGGAAGAAGGCACTACTGAGGAATGGGTAGGGGGGACTAGAGATGCTTTACTACCCACTTTGTGACTCTCCCCAGGGCTTGCCCTGAGAGGAAGCAGAGGGGAAAGCTCTAGGGGCAAGACTGGTATGGAGCAGCCAGTAACCAGGCTGTAACCTGGGGTGTAGAGGGTCCTCCCGGGGAAGGGAATTGATGTCTGCTCCAAGATCTGAGTCCCAAACCCTGGGTCCCCAGCCTACAGCACAATTGAGGAAAGCATGGAGGGGCTTCCTAACTGGTGGTGAAAGGACCCTCGGCCCCAGCCAGCCCCTCCTATTCCTGAGGCCCTGTCTCTACCCCTCCTCATGACACCCCTCAAATCGTTGACCTCTTGGATACCTGGAGCTCACTTTTCACAGTTTTAATGACACCTGTGTAAATGCAGAGGATGGCAGAGTTGTCAGAGGAGAGTCAGGGTTAGGAGTCTGTGCTGCAGAGAGATGGAGGAGGGGCCTGTCTCCAAGGTCACAGGGGGCAGTGGAATGTGTTGACCATGGCAAGGACATGGAACTCTGATGTCCTCAGTGAGAACTACCAGTTATTTGAGCATTGCGCTAAGGGATGCGGGCGGCTTCGCTCCTTTAACCTTCACAGTAACCTCTGATCAGATGAGAGAACTGAAGCTCCAGGAGATAATTGCCTGGTCTAGGTCACACAGTTGGGAGGTGTCGGGAACCAGGTTCTACACTCTTACAGATTAGGAAACCAAGGCTCAGAGAGGGGGAGTGATTTTCCTGAGCTCACACAGCTGGAGGGATGGGTACCCTGGCCCAGGCTACTTGCCTCTGGAGCCCACGTCCTCTCCATCCTGCTCTCATGCTCCCCAGGCCCCACCCTTGTTGGGAGGAAGGACCCAGAAGAAAGAAAACACTTAGGGCAAGGGGAGCTTGGGAAAGCAGGAAGCAATTTTGAAAGAAAAAAAAAAGTGAATATACCCTAGGAAAAAACCTCATTCAACCCCTTAATCTTACTCCCCAAATATTTTTTAAAACCATATACACAAGAAGTACACCACAGTATTGCCTTTGAACATTTGGAAACTCAAAGGAATGATCAAAGTTGTCTGTACAATTGTGATGGAATATTATATAAATTCCCCAGAAAGCAGTTATAAAGACCATATGACAATATGGAAAAAACATGATAGAACATCGGTAAATGATCTTTGGTCCAGCAATCCCTTTTTTTAAAAAATAAATATGTCCTATGGAATTGACTCTAAATATGAAAAAGATTCTTTCCTTTCTAAAAAGATGTTTGCCATGACCTTCATCATGTTAAAGTGTGTGATACATGTCACTAGAATCCTACTTCTACCTGATGATGCACAGGTGTGGGGACCAAGATTTCTTTCTCTCTCTTTTATTAGTGGTTTATTTTTTATTGTAATATTTTCAATTACCATTTACTGTTTCCAAACCAACATAGGGCAAGGGCTCTTCTTTCTCATTTGTTGATCAATATGTCATTCAAAGTCTTATATAAATATAAACTAGTCACATCTACTTCTACATTAACAATACAGTTTTATTGGAAAGAGAGTAAAAATGGAAGAAAATGAAATGACATGAAAATAGAAGATATGAGCTATGTATTTCCTAAATACAGTTTTTAAATCCAGGAATATATTCATACAAAGCCCTAGACACTGTCCCATTGGTTAACCTAAAGGCTCTTTTCACACAGAGATCCTAGCTTCTGGCCGCAGTGTCCTGTCCTGGACAAAGCGGGCTGTCAGGTGCCCGCACCCATTTCTGGCTCTCCTGGGTGAAAGGCATCTTTAGGTCATAAATTTGGGGGGATGTTCCTTTATTCGGTCCTTCTACTTCCTGTCTTTGCCCACCCTCCAGTCCTCCCTCCTTCGGAGTCCATGTGGTACTTACTCAGCCTCCTCAAGTACAAAACGGCATCTTCGTACCCTCGGTAGTAGTAATTGTGCAGGACCTGCAAGGTGGGCACACCGGGAAAAACTCAGGCTGCAGCAACAGCGACAGCCACACTCCCCTCACCCAGAGAGGCTGCTTTCATCGCCCTTGGGCTTTATTTGATGGGCTCCTCAAAGTATACCCATCTAGTGTCCCATCCTTTACTCTCTGCTAAGGACTGGGAGCAGTTCTTTGTCATCTGTCCATAGTGATGCTGCATCAGTGTGTTAAGCCATTCACAGCCAACCGTCAGCGTCCCGTGGGTGGGAGATGGGGAGATGTTGATAGTAGAAGCAGGGAAGGTACATTTGGGCCACATGAAGAGCAAAGTGTGGAGACTGGGTTCAAATCCTAGTGCTGCCACATATTAGCTGTGCGGCTGTGTCAGTGTAACCTGTCACAGTGTCAGTATCTTCACCTGTAAAATGGGGATAATAATACTATCTATCACAGAGGATGCGGAAGGATCCACACGGGAGTGCCCACAAAGCCTTCTCCGTAAAGAGCCAGATAGTAAATATTTGGGGCTTTGCAGGCTACACACAGTCTCTGTCATTTCTTCTTCTTCTCCTTTTTTTTTTTTTTTAATAGCCCTTTAGAAATGAAAAGCCCATTCTTAGCTCACAGGTTGTACAAAAACAAGCCATGGGCCGGATTTGGCCCATGGGCCATAGTTTGCTGACCTGACATCACCCGTCAGAGTGCAGATGACATTTCTATCAGCGATGCTAACTAACATCACCTTGTTTTACCGGGGAGAACATTGGAGCTGGGAGCCCTTAGGGGATTTGTTCAAGGTCCCGTAGCTCATTAGCGAAAAGGCCAGCACACAGGTCTAGGAGGAAGTTTAAGGGATCATTTGAGAGGAGACGCAGAGGAAACTGAATGGGACCCATAGGTTCCCCCATTGCACCCTAGCCCCTGCCACTGTCCCCATTCCCTACCCACCCTGACCCTCTCTCTCACCATCAGGTCTGGGGGGAACAGGGCATGGGTCATCCTGGCGATGTTCTCCAGGGAGAACTGGAAGGAGCAGTTGAACATGCGGAAGTCATGGAAGATGGCAGGGCAGTCCCGGGGGCAGATGTCCTGCTGCCCGCTGAAGGTGGAGATGGTGATGCAGTCAGTCCAGAAGGAGCAGGGCTGCATGCCCGTGAAGCCCCCATCGATGTACCGCTGTAGGAGGCAGAGGGAGAAATGCTTACGTGGGGTCAGAGCGGGGTCAGAGACCAAGGTGGGTGTGGGTAAGTGGTGTGCCAAAGGTCACCCGGTGAGCCCACGGTGGCTTCTGGACCCCAGATCTGCTCCGTTCCTGCCCAGGCTTCCTCAGCCATCTTACTGCTGCTGAGATGGGACTCCCAGGCCTCTGTGGGGACAAGCACCCATACACTGGATAAAGCGAGAGCAGATGCTCCCTGTCACAGCTACCCATCTCAGACTAACCCTCCTGGGGCCGCTCAACTGCTGAGGGAGGGCTTGGGGAATGGAGTTTGTCCCCACGGCCTTTTGAGAAGGAGTACGCAAAAGGTGGTGGGTCTGAGCAGGTTGGGGAATGATCCCTCTCCATACTGCCACAGGTCCAAACTGCCTCCCTCTGTTGAGGTCAGGCACCTTTGACACTCTTCAGAGCTCCCCAGACTGGCCACCATGTATCCACCCTCAAGCCCCTTCCCCTCTGGGGCTTCTGTTTCCTCAGCTATGAACAGAGGACCACAAATACTGAGGCTCTAACTCTTGAGGTAACTGAGAAGCACATGGCTGACATGCAAGCTGGGCTCCATCTGCTAGCTGAATCTTAATCTCTGGATCTCATTTTCTCTACATATGAAATGAGGGGGGCACGGGTTAGGCTCCCCGCTCAGACCATGCTCCTGGGACCAGCAGGGGACCGGCAGCACCAGCATCGGACAAAGCCTGTCAGAGGTGCAGAGTCTCGGGCCCTGCCCCAGAGTGACTGGATCAGAACTTGCATGATTTTACAAGATCCTTGAGTGATTTGTGAGCACATAAAAGTTTGGGAGACACTAGCTTAGATGACCTTGAAGGTCCCCAGCATTCAAAGTTTCAGGTCCCAATGTTGCAGGATCTGTATTTTTCTTTTTATTTAAAAAAACCTTTTAATCTTCACTTGAGGACATTTTCATTTGCTTTTTCAGAGAGAGAGGAAGGGAGAGAGGAAGGGAGAAAGAGAAGCATCAGTGGGAGAGAAGCATTGGTTGGTTGCCTTCATACGCACCCAGACTGGGGATCGGCGCCAGGACCGGGGATCCTACACATCTGGACCAGAGGTTTCATAGGCCCGCGCCCAGGCTGGGGGTGAACGTGCAGCCTAGGTATGTGCCCTGACCAGGAATTAAACCCATAACCTTTCAGTTATAGGGCTCTCCAAGCTGAGCCACACTGGCCAGGGCAGAATCTGTATTTTATACTCTCTGTGGAGTCAGAAAATCTGCAAAGCCTGTGGCATCTTGATTTGCTAGGTTCAGTAAACAACTGGTGTATGCAGAGAGCAGCCCGACCTAGCTGGGAAAGTTCATCTTACAGCCCCAGAAACCCATCTATGCTGGGAATTCTGAGTACAAAAACATAGGAACCTTTCCAACTCTTGGTCTTCCCACTGAATTCTGAGACCACCCATCTACCCCACTGGATGTGGGTCGCAGGGGCCCCAAGGCACCCCTGGATCCTGGCTCACCCCCCTCCCACGCTGAAACACTCACCACACCACGATAAGTTGGGGGGATGAGACCACAGTACACAGGGACAAAGCAGCTGCAGTACAGGGCCTGTGGGGGGAGAACAGGGCTGAGATGCTTGGGGCCACGGGGTTTCTGGGGCACCACCAGCAGGGCCTTCCTTAGGCCCAAGGTGGAGGCACTGCCTTCCTCCCAAGTTCAGTCCCTGTCCTGGCCCTAACTAACTGGGTCCTTGGGAACCAACCTGGTCAGTCTGGGCTTGATGTCCCAGCTTTAAAGGGAGAGGGTGACCTCAGTGACCTCCAGGGCCCCTCCTAGCACCAAATTCCCATAAAGCCAACGAGATTCAACAGGCATCAATGTATACCTGGTTTGGCCCTGGCATCAAAGGAGGGCGAGATGCCCACCCTCAGGAATGCTGAAAGAGGGGGAGTAAGCAAGTGGGGGTGACAGGTGCTGTAATGGAGGTGAGCATGGGCCTTGTGGCCCGAAAGGAGGAGCACCCAACCGAGGGGGGTGTGGGGTAGGCAGATGTTGAAGGAAAGTTCCCCGGCAGGAGTGGCTGGAGTCTTCTCAAGCAGAAGAGGAGGAGAGAAGGGCATCCCAGGCAGAGGGCGGAGCAGACACAAAGGCACAAAGACCTGCTTTGTGTGTGGTTTGCTCTGGCTGTCATGCATAGACGTGGAAGGTGGTGGAATAAGGCTGGAGAGAAAAGCCTGGAAGAGCTGGTGCTAACAAACCCAGGCAGACATGAGGTGGGTGCAGGAAGTATCCATGCCCACTGCCTATTCATCCCCCGCCCGCAGGGTCGCGGCCAGGTCACTGTGGGGATGTGAGGACAGGCGGCAGGAGCCTTGTATTCCAGGGAGGGAAGAGAAATAAAAATATAGGACCGAGGGTCACGCAGCTCAACCCCTTCATCATGAAAGGAAATTGGGTATATCCACAGCACTCTCCAGCAATAGTAATTCATAGCTAAAATTTATATTAATGAGGTTAGCACAGTACACTGTTAGAGGGTGCTTTCCTAAGTGATAACCTGTTTAATGACAGTTCAATCCTTTTGTCAAGGACCATTGGAAGAGGGGGGTAGAGGGGAGGTCTGTACCCACAAACTGGGAGCAATTTAAACTGAGAGGTCCTGAAGGAGACATGGGACCTCTGCTGGTAACACTTGGCCTCTGAGAAGCCCCAGGATTAGCACCAGGGCAGGGCAGAGGCAAAAGGAGGGGCTGAGCCCCTGGGGACTCTGGGTGCTGATGTCTTGAGGATGGTGACCAAGTCAGATTTGTCTTGGACTTCTCTCTGTCCATCTCTTCTAACAGTGTGCCTGACACAGAGCGATGCCAGGAGAGTGAACGAAGGGAAGGACTAGGAGAGCAGAAAATGGAAGGAAGGGAGGAAGACAGGCAGCCCATCCCAGGGGCCAGTCAAGAGAAACAGGACCAGCTAACGCTCCAACCTCACCTGTCCCACCCGACCCTGCGGCCCCGCCCTCAACCCCACCCCCACTCTGGGTCCCACCCACTTCCCGGCCCCGCCCCCTTGCCTCAATGAGCTCTTCTTTGGACCTGTACTCTGAGACTACAACACTCTCTCCATCCGTGAGCCGGGTGAGGCAGACATGGAGCTTCCCGGTGGCAGCCTTGTAGGAGTCCTCAGGCAGGGCCTGGTACAGAAACTGCCTCATCATCTGCACCATCTTGCAGGAGGGGGCCAACGGCCCCAGGAAGTATTTCTTCACCTCGGCCACACCCACATTAAGGACTCTGAGGTACTCGTCTGTGGAGGAAGCAGAGGAGTGGGAGGTCAGTGCCTGTGGCCAAGAGAGCTCAATGGTGATTTTCCATCTAATCCTGCATCCAACAAATGGAAAAACCTAGAATTCTAAAGCAGGGAAGGGCTCAGGAAGCCACCGGTCGTTCCGCACAGTAGGAAGGCAAGGCACTGGCTCCAGAGATCCCACAGCTAGTCAATGGCAGAACTGACCCAGGCATCCTGGCTCCATGCACATGGAGGGAAAGGACCACTTTCCCAGGCCAGAAGAACTTCCCCCAACTTCCCGTCGCCATGCCTGGCAGTCCACCGCCAGGTTACATTCTTTGGGAGTCTTAGAGGATTCTGCCGTATATGAGATTCCTATCGAAACACTGTTACAGTTGAAAGCCCTTACCAAGTGATTTAGTGCCAGCTACATCTGTGCGCGGGGAGTAGGTGCTGGCCTTGAGGCAGATGAATTACAGGGAGGGGTGAACTTTGTCCTGAAACCATGGCAGCATCTTCCCTCTCTGGCCCTGGAACAGGCTCAAGAGGGGAAGACCCTGACCCATGGAAGACAGCTGGGCCGCAGGCACCCCAGGAGGGGAGACAGGCCTTCTCCCTCCCTTTCGGAGGAACACAGCCGGGGCACACGCACCAGATGGGGCTCGGAGGGCAGATGTATTTGTTCAGGGGTGTGGCAGGCAGACGAAGGTGTAAGCATCCCCCTGCCCCCGCAATCTCCAGAACCTACTGGGGAGCTTTGGGTTATAGGCTTACTAAGAAGTACTGTGAATTAGATATTTCTCTCCTCACTCTACTGATCTGGAAACTGAGGTTCAGGGCAGTGGCATAACTTACCCAAGGTCAACTGTCTAGTAAGTGGACAAAGTGGGATTTTAACCTAGAGTGTGTGACCCTGGAACACATGCTCCTTCCACTCAACTAAGCCACAAGCTTCCAGAGCTGGCCCCGTTCCTGCCGCTTGCCAATTGCTGCTAATTTCTGTCTTGTGGGAACTCTCTGGCAAAAGCAGGACTGGAAATAGCTCTAAAAAGGACTGCTAAATTTTTTCAAACAAATATTTAATTGAAGAACATCCTGTACAGAAGAGCTTTCTTACAATCAATATCATGTAGCAATGGCTACCGGGAAACTTCCCGGTAGCAGAAATGAGCTACCTGCTCATCTTGCAGTCATGAGCTCTCTGCCACTAGAGGTCATCAAGCAGAGGCAGGACAAGTACCTCCGTCAGAGAACTTATCAAAGGGATTCCTGGATGGGGAGTTAGGGTTAAGATGCCTTCTCATTTGGAGATCCTGGGATTCTCACGGGAGCCCGACAATATAGCTGGGAGGTTATCACAGTGAACATTGTTTTCCTATCTTTAAATAGAGCAGCTGTAGCGCAGAGAGGTTAAGTGATTTGCTCCAAGTCACATACAGCAATGTGGAGAGAAACCAAGGCTGCTGATGTTCTGTGTCTCTTGTGCTTTATAGTTCACAGGCTATTCCTCATAAATCCTGGAGGCGGGTAGGATAAGGAACTTCCACATCATTTTGCAGATATGGAAACTGAGTCAGAGGTTTGCTAAGTGTCCTTCCCGAGGTGAGACAGCCAGGTGGTATTTGTTCTGACTCCCACCCCACCTTCTTTCCCTGGCTGTTGGACTGATCCCAGAGGCTGAGCGAGCTTGAGTTGCCATGGTGACAGCCTTTCTCACCAACATTTAGAATCACAGCTACATATGTGTAGTAGGGACTGATCTGAGCAACAGAGAGTCTTAATTGTCACCCCCTTAGAGGGGAGGGTGCTCCTGGCAGGTGGGAAGCGTCTGCAGCTTTAGTGAGGTGAGCTTTACTGTGTCAGACTTGTACAAACAGCATTTTCCCTCAAGGGAAGGTGGTGGCCAACCCACCAGCAGGTTATGAAACAACTGGGCATTTGGATACCAAGGTGCTGGGTCACTGAGTTCTCGCCTACAAAACCAGCTGGGATGGGGAGTTGAACTAGGGTGGGGACACGCTGTTTTTGGAATTCTTAATGAACAACTTGAAGTAGTCACAAAAGTGTTGGTGGCCTCTCCCACCATGCCCGGGAGCCAGGCTCTCCTGGCTCAGTGTGCCCGTGCAGTCCTGAACGCCCGGCAGGAGGCGCTCGCTGGGACCAATGGAAGGAAATGTGTTCTCATTGCACAAGAAATACATGTTCATTGTGGGGGGAAAATTTTTTTTAATGAAGATAAGCAAAAAGAAAAAATTAAAATGACTTAGAATCCCTTCACCCAGAGATTAACTATGTATTTTATATGTATTCTTACAAGAATACTTTTATGGAGTCGATCTATTTACACCATTTTGTAACTTGCTTTTTTCCACCTAATAAGCCATGTCTTTCCACATCAATGAGTACCCACTTATAATCTAATTTACAAGCAGTATGGAAAGCTACTCTAGGGTTATACGATTATTTATTGAGCAGGTCCCCAAAAGGGATTGGCTATTTAGTTTGTTTCCTTGCTTTTATAAACAATGCTGTGATTAATAATCTCATGTTAAATTTTTTGCCTGTGTCCTTCCTTATTTTCCTTAGGATGGGAACAGAGGTGGCAATGCCAGGTCAAAGGCATGTGCAAATTTAGTCTTGCAGTGCTTATTTTAATCATGGCTTTTTTACATTATCCATTTACAGTCAGCTCAGCTATTCAGGGGTAGCAGTGGGTGACAGGGACAGAGCAGTGGCCAAGATAATAGAAATAATATAGACATCTCCAATATACTTACATCTAAAAATAGTGCTATCTGGAAATTAGCAATGCTCTAGCCAGAATCATGAAGCCAGGGAGGGAGGAGACAGGAGATTGCCTGATTTCTCCCTCTCAGGAGCCCCATTTAAGATTCTTTCCTGCTGCAAGGGGGATGTATGCCAACAGATGCCAACATCTCTGCTTCTCCTTGCTTCTCTGTCTCCAGAGCGCCTCTCTCTGTCTCTCTCACTCTTGCTCTTTTTCTCTCTCTATCTCCATAGCTATGAGTAAAACGACTACTCTGGTTAGCAAGTCTCTGTTGGTAGGGAGTCAAGTGTTAAGCAGTTGCTGGGTACTGCGAGGAGGGACAAATTTAGCTTGCTTCTTTATGCATCTCTGTACTTTCCAGCACCTTCTCCCATTTAAAGTCCTCCTTCCAAGCCGCCGGCTGCTGGCCTCTGAGACAGTATCCCACACTGACCACGGCAAGGCAGGATTTAAAAACAGCACCGCAGGAAGTCCAAATTGGCTGCTCCCACCCCCAGCCCACACTCGCCGTGTCCTTTCACACCTTCGTATTAGCTAGGGGTGGAGAGTTTGTCTCCCAAGCCAAGAAGGCGATTCTCTGAGGGCTGGTCCTTGTGGGTTTGCTCTCCCTCTATGGCCTATCGTGATGCTTTGCCCATAGAAAGCCCTTCGGAAGCCTTTGCTATAAGCTGGGAACTCCTCAAGAGCAGAGATGAGCCGTACTCACCTATGCCCACCGCCGCCGACTGGTGGGTGCTCTATGTCTGTTCAGCGTGTGAACGAAGGAAAATAAAAACCTGACAGGCAAAGCAAAGAATGGAGATGTCCACAAGGAAGAGCTACTTGACTTAATTACCCAATAAAAGCTCGAAGGTAAGACCATCCCAGGTAGATGGACAGATAACAGAGTGAACTATATTGCTAAGTGTGGCCAATTCACCAGGTTTTATGAGTCTGTAGCACTAAAAACTCCAGTAGGAAAATAAATAGATAAATAAATAAATAAATAAGAAAGAAAGATCCTGGGGCTGGGAAGTTTTGAGGTCATTCGGAAGCTGCTCCAAATCGCAGCCACTCAGAGTCTTTTACTCTTTTCTATGACCAGTTCCATTTCTTGGAAAGAGCTCAGGTGTCGGAGCCAGACGGATGCGGTTCTAATACTAGCTTCGCCACATACTATCTGGGCCATCACTGGCAAGCGATATAACTTCTTCCAGCCTCAATGTGCCACCTATAAAATGGGACTAATGACAGTTACTTTACTGGATTGTTATGAGGCAGGTGGTTTTTTAAGTGACCGCACATAGTAAGTGCTCAATATTGGTAGGCCAGTAATTCCTCATGTGACCAAGGAAAAGCCTTCTGAATGTTTCTGCCTATCGGCTTTCTCACCTGAACAAGGGACAATGATCCTTGCCCCACACCTTTACCAAGGTGTGCTCAGGCTCACGAGTGGATGCAAAAGAGCAGAGTGAAAGCGCTGTGGAGATGAGGGTGTGCGCTCTGTTTCAGAGCGGGAGGGTGTTGCATGGTGTGGTGCAGTTACAGGCAGGGCTGGCCGAGGCGCTCTCCCCTGTCAACTTGTGGGGGGGGGGGGGTTGTCCTACAGATCTAGTAAGGAAGGGGGTTAGAAAAATCATTGAAGGGGAAGGAAAAGGATAATTAGATTTGTGTTTATCTTCTTTATTTGCTTAAGTGCCTAATGTTTCTCCCTTTGTGAGGGAAAGGATGGTCTCTCTGTTGTTCATCCCTTTGTCCCTAGCACCTGATAGAGCGCCTGGAACATGATAAGCACTTAATAAACATGAGTGCATACTTGAATAATGAATACGTGAATAAACCCCAGCAATGGGAGGGGGACACTGAAGTCCCAACAGGGAAGCAGCTATTCAAGGTGACTCCAAATAAAAACAATTTCTCTTTCCATCCTACACAAGGCCTCTTGCTAAGTGAAAAATCCTAAAAAGATAGACATCTGGCAGCTAACAATTTAAATGACTGGGGATCCCGTTCACAGGGTGCCCGAATTAGGTCGGCTGTCTGGGATGGATCAGCCCTGGAGGCTGGGGCTCTGGGGCCTCAGTCTCCCGCGGACTGGTAGCCTAGCAACAGCCTCAGGCTCAGCCAATCACAGCGAGGCGCCTCGCGCCCGGGAGCCCTGCTTCCCTCAGCAGCGTTCGCAGCGGGCACCAGGGAAGCATGGACGCAGCAGCCCCTGGGGAGGCGCGGGCGAGCAGAGCTGCGTTCCCAAGAAAGCCCAACGGGAGATTCTCAGACCTAGAAGTCTGCTGCTCCTGCCTGATGCCTAATTGTAACCTGAATTATAGGCTGCATTTCCCTGTGGGTATATCTTGACTGCCTGACTCCAGTGTAATAATAATTATTATTATCTTAATAACAATCGTTTACTCGAGCAGGTTTTCACACTTATAATCTCAGTGTCAGCGAGCCCGTGTGGGGCAGAAACCCTGGTTTTCACTATTTTATGTCTATACCCCACTCTGCAGGGGCATTGACTGAAAACAACTTGGCTTCAAGCTGCAGTGTCGCCACAGGAAAGTCCTCAGAGACCTTCTGAAGCAGTGATTTTTCAGTCAGGGAGCCTTTGTTCAAAAGAAATCTTAAATGGAAACCCAATATATAGAACAGTGGAAAACAGGGCTGTTCTGGGTTGAAACCAGGCAGAGCCTCGGTCCTGTCTCATTGCTGCACCGCACCCTAGGAAGGACGCCCCTGAACGCACAGCCCCGAAATTTCCAAAATTCTAGGAGCCTAGGTCAAACCACAAACACTGCACTAGACTAATTCTCTCATTTCACAGGAAAGAAACCCAGCTCAGAATGAAAGTTAAGCTCCATAACTATGGCCGAATGGCTGGCCGGCTGGTTGGAAAAATGAATAAAGGATGGATTTATCCTAGGTCTCACAGTCTACGTTAGCATAAGCCAGAATTAGAATGTATGAGAAAACTCATTTTTCTACTCTGTTCTGAATGCAGTTTAGGCTTCAGCCAAAAGCAAAACAACTCCGAAAAACGCTAGGCACTTAAAAACAACAACAACAACAACAACAACAACAACCACCCGTTACTTTTTATGGATAATAACAATCTTCCACACATACCTTTTTCTAACCCTGAGAGGGCTAAGAACTGTTAAAAGTTCAGATTGTATTAGATCAAGTTGCCATGGAAACAGTAGTGCCTCCTCCTGGATTCCTATTAAGGCACTTTGGCTGCTCTTTCCCGGGACCTGGCCCTCACCCTGTCCCTGCGTGCCTTTCCCCCGGAATCCAGGAATGATCTCCCCAGCTTTCCACTGAAGGATCCACTGGTCATCTTGAGATAAAACACAAGGAAATGTGTCTAGAAAGTTCTCTGGAACCTCACAAGGTACTCAGGGCCATTGCCCCTGCTTTTTTTCTTTCTGACTATTTTCTTTGGTGGACCCAGAATTCCCTTTGGGATTCTGCTTCAAGGTGGAAACCAGTGCCCCGACTCCCAGGCTGTGGCCTGTCCTACCACCCTACAGATGCTCCCTGCCCTACTGAGGGGACACTAGGCTAATGCAAGAACTGTGAGTTAGTCACCTTCCATTCTTAAGAGCTGTTTTGGGTGCTTGTGTGTGCATGTGTGTGGTCAGGGGACCTCCAGGTGGGGCTCTGCTGCACAGAAAAAAGGCCACCTCAGAGCACCTCCTCATTTGACATCTTCTCAAATCAGGGCACTACTGCAGAGGAACACCCATGCCTCCCTCTCTCAAAGCCACGATAATTAAAATTCATTTCTGCTGACTGGAGTTATTCACTGTTCCATCTGTCTAATACTTCAGTTGGTTGGATCTGCTACCTGTATCTCTCTCCTCGTTACACGAGTCTTGAAGTTCTCATGAAACCCGCCCCACTGTTTACTGCTCTTACCAGCTACCACCGTTTGGCTCCTCCTCGGTGTAATGCACTATGCCAGGCTCTGAGGCCTCGCCGTCTGCTTAATCGTCATAACACTCCTTTGAGGTGGCTGCTATGTTTATCTCCTCTTAACAGACAAGGAAACTGAGACTTAACCAATAACTTGCTCAAGGTCACACAGCTGGAAAACCCAGGCCTTGAAGTCCTGAGGGTCCCAAAGCTAGTGTTCTTCGTACCACAGCTCACTGCCTCCGCGGGGGGTGGGTGGGGGTGGGGACGCACACCCTCCACCTCTCAGAGCTTTCGGTCCCCACTGTGAGGCCAGGAGATCGGCCTTTCTCAGACTTAGTTTAAGCACACCTCCTAAGGACTCAGATGTCCCCGGAGACGGGAAGACTTCCTGTAGAGCAATGGAACCCAAATCCCATGACCCAAAGCCCCTTCTCGGGCCAGGTGTATCTCTTCTCTCACAGTAAACACACAGTGCACAATCTTGCTTTTCCACCACCTACTCACACTTTTTTTTAACCATCTATGCAGACCTCACCCTAAAGCCCAGCTTAAGATCTGGGCCTCCTCCTGAAAGACTTTGCTGATCACCCGCTGTTGGCTCTCTGCCCACCCCTCCCTTACGGTCTGCACCAGTTACCTCAGGCTCTCTGGTCAGCTGCACTCCTTGAGGACAAGACCTGTGTCAAGGACACCCTTCTCCTCTATTATGGCCTAGCTAGGTGTTGAATACTTAGTAGTATCCAAGAATGAATAAACTAGCTATTTAATGTTCCATAAGCAGAAGCTATTTCTGTTTTGTACCTCATTATGTCCCCAGCATTTAATTTAGTATGTGGCATGCTATAGAGACTGAATAAATGTTTGCCGAATAGCCCTAGCTGGGTAGCCCAGAATTGGTTAGTGTCATCCTGATTCACTGAGGTTGCGGGTTTGAACCCTGGTCAGGGCACATATAAGAATCAACCAATGAGTGCAGAAATAAGTGGAACAACAAATCGATGTTTCTCTCTCTCAAATCAATAAATTAAAAAATATTTTTAAGTGTTGAATAAATTAATAGTAAATGGTAAAAAAAAAAAAAAATGAACGAATGAACAAACTGAATGGAGATCAAAGTGTGTCTCCTGTGCCGGCCTGATAGGAATCTTTCTAACCAATGGTCAGGAAGGTGGGCCTTTCCAGTGACTCAGCCGGACATGGGGTTGTGATGCGGCAAATCACAGAGTAGTTTGCTCTGTCAAGCCTGGTCCTATCTCTTGTTCCCACAAGGATGTACACAAGACCCTGAGCTGGCGCTGAGGAGGGGATTCTCTCTTATGTGGTGGTCTCACAAGGACGGAGTTGAGTCGCCCTCAGGACCCATGGGTCAACTGACAGCTTTGTGTATTGTTTGCCTGTTTTCCCTATAGCATTGGAAATGCAGCTCAACTGTCTTTGCTGAATTCAATGCCAAAGCGAAGCAAAGAAAACTCTGTTCTAATACTCTCTGAGTGAGCTGGTTTAAAAATGGATCTAGCAAATAGAGTGCAGGATCCTGGGTTGGATTCTGGGACAGAAAAAGAACATTAGTAGAAAAACTGGTGGAATCTATAGTTAATAGTAGTGTACCAATGTTGATGTCTTAGTGCAGACAAATGTATCCTGGTTGTGCAAAATGCCAACATTAGAGGAACCTGGCCTAAGGATATATGGAAGTATCTGTATCTCAGCAACTTTTCTCTAAATCTAACATTGTTCCCGAATAACAAGAAAAATAAAGAACAGGTTGAGCAAAGCTATCAGGCACACAGTGCCTGCCCGCCCCTCCACAGGGGCTCAGAGACTGCCTGCTGCTGCTTGGGGGAAGGTGTTCACGCGTGTCACCTGCATGAGATGCTTTCTAGCAGTTAGATGTTTCTACGGTGCGACCAACACATTCAGAGTTTTCCCAGATTTTCCATTCAAGTCTCTTCTAATTAAGAGTCCAAAGGATTGCTTGGAGAAGAAATAAATCTTTATCTACTTGGTTGTAGAGGCTAAACATGTAAAACACAAGTTGCTTTTAATTGAAAGATACCAATTCCGTTGTGGAATCACAACCACACAGTGACAGCATTTCTATAGCATGTTATAAAAAGTCTTTTTTGTATATATCATGCCATTTCATCTTACTTTCTTGATCAGTGTGCAAATGATTGCTTGGCCCATGGAGTATGGCATGAAAACTGTCATGGTGTTTGCAAAGCAACTTCTGAAATTACCATTAGGGCAGATGTAGAATGTAGACATTAAGAGAGGTCCCAGGCTTGGCTCTGTTGTAGAAACCTGGGAAAGTTATCTAATCATTCTCAATACCTGTTTCTTCCTTGGGTATAAAAGGGTATAAATGTAATATCTACTTGATGGAGTTGCGAGAGGGTTAAAATAAATGATTCATGTGGCACATTGAGCACAGAGCCTGGCACATGGTTAGTGACTGATAAATAGCTTCTGTCAGAATGACGCTAAGACAAGAATCAGAGCAGAGTACCTTTTACAGAGAACACCACCATCTCAGGCAGATAAATAACTCTGGGAATGATTTTTTTTTAAAATCCCCATCTGAGGGTATGTTTACTGATGAGAGAGAGAGAGAGAGAGACATTGATTGGTTGCCTCCCCAAATGGGGTATCGAACCTGAAACCTAGCTATCTACTCTGACCGGGAATTGAACCCACAACCTTTTGGTGTACGGGATGGTGCTCCAATCAACTGAACCACCCGGCCAGGCATGGGAATGATTTCTTTTTTAGTTTATTTTTTATTGTATTTTTTTCCATTATCATTTATCTCCTTTATATACTCTGATGCCTGCACCACCCACTCCCTCCCACAATCACCATACTGTTGTCTGTGTCCATGAGTGGGAATGATTTTCGATGAAGACGTTTTGATTCTGAAAGTGCACCCAGCAGCCAGGACTGAACTCCAGCCTTTGCCTGGGCAAAACACACATGCACACCCTTGTAACATGAAACGATGTTCGTTTATGTCTAAAGAACTCTGGAAAGACTTCCAACTTGAGCAGTAGAGCTAACCTAACAAGAAACCTCCTCAGCTTCAAGAACAACAGCAATGACAAAAAGCCTGATTAAAATAAATAAAATAAAATAAAATAAAATAATAAAATAAAATAAAATAATAAAATAAAATAAAATAAAATAAAATAAAATTGCGAGACATGGCTGAACTCATAAGAAGAAAGAGAAGGGACTGAAAGCCAGTGCCCTGGGGGAGAAAGCTGATGGTGTTGTTATTAGACCACAACCAAGGGCTGGGGTTCTGAGCTGTGTGAGGGGAGTTGAACAAGAGTCCTGCTAAAGCCAGGACCCCTCCAACCACTGCAGGACCAGGGGAAGGTGCCAATGGCCTGTCTCTTCCTAGGGCTCTGGATGAAAAAACACAGCCACCCATAAAAACTCAAAGCCCCAAGTCTGCCTCGCTAGTGGCTTACAGCTTGAACTGTCACAGCCTACAAGATAATTACCATGAAAATTGGTCCCCAGTTGATGATAACTCTGGGTTCCTGGCCAGGGCCACTGCAAACCTCCTCAGACTCATTCTTCCTCTGCTCAGGCCACACAGAATCCCCGTAGAGAAACCAAACCCTTGTGCAGATTAAAGCTCACAATTAAAGTATTAAACATATTAATCAGACCATGCTGGAGTCCAGTGATATTTGCTTTAATAAGCTCAGTAAGCTCTATAGGATATTCTTAGTGAAGTTTGAAAAATGCTGCTTTATCTGTGCTTTTCTGTTTCAAGATAATTTTCTTTTCACTCATTGATCTATTCGTTCAACTTTCACTCATCAAAGACTTATTTTGTGACTAATATTTTGCCAAGCACTGTGTTGGGAACATCCGCCACGTCTTCTGCCCATCACCAAAATGTCCAGTGGATGTGTTCCCACTCCAAGTTACAGATGGGGAAAACGAGGGTGAGGCAGGTCACTGGCTGGTCAAGGAGCTACAGTGATTATTGGCAGAGCCATTTCCTGTCCAGAAGGACAGCCTCCTTCCTTCCGGAGAATGCAAGCACATTGCTCTGCAGGCGGGGTACATCTGCTATCTCCAGCCCAGTCCTCCTCCTTCCCGGAAGCCGTGTTTCCCCACCAGCCCTGGGGTGTCTTATTCCTCAACTGAGTGACAAAGACAAGCACATGGGTGACTGAGGAAAGGAATTACCTGAGCCAAGGTTCTCACTGAGGTAGCCTTGTCCTGTCAACCCTGGCTGCTGCCTCGCAATGGGCTCATTGCCCAGAACACACCTGAGCCACCTGCCAATGTCAATAACTTCAGCTGCCCTTGGCTCCAAGGCCCCAGGAAGTCTTTGGTCACTGGGATGGCAGGAGCTGCCTGAGGCGGCGCCCAACCAGGCGTGTGAGGCGGACAAAAGCACCTGTGGCATCCCCCACCTCCGGAGGAGGGGTCGTGCTGTGTCCTGCTGTGCCCACGTAGAGGGTGGGGGGCCCACTGCTGCCTGACCCTGTGCTTTGCAAGGTTCTTTAGAAGCCCAATTCCTGTCCAGAAGGACAGCTACCTTCCTGTCCGAGAAGGCAAGCATATTTGTGCCACAGGGCTGTTGCACCTGCTGGGCTCTCAGCCTGGCACGCGCTCCTCACAGAGCACACCTGGCTCTCCCTCCCTTCCTTCTGCCTCCGCCTCTTCTGACAGCCCACCTGAAACTGCACCCTTTAATCATTCACCACACCCTTCCCTGCTTTACTTTTTCCTTTGAGCACGTGCACTGACACTTTTCTCTATGTTTGGTTATTTATGGCTTGATTTCACCAAGAGAATGTCAGCTCCATGCGGGCAGGCGGCTGTCTTGTTCACTGTTGGACTCCCAGGACCTAGAATGAATGAGTGCGGTGGTCTGTTTTATCTTTGTAATTCAGCCGGAATCTGGCCCTCAACTTCTTTGTCCATATATTGAGGAGATTAGGCTCAAACAGGGACTTCCAAATTAAAAAAAAAAAAAATCACTGGAACACTTTCTTTAAATGAAACTTTAGAAAATAAAAAACAAACCTATGTTTAAAGACAGACAATAGCAGGGCTGTGCTTGCTGTCCCCAGGGCTTCAGTGTGTGTCGTCTCCCTGCTCCCCTGCCCCCGCTGCCCCTGCCCCATAGAGGCCTGGGGCTCCGGGGACACATTTTGGAAATCACTGGGCTAAGCAGTTGCACCTCCAACTGGTTACTTCTTCCCCCAAAGTCTAAATATATTATAGTCTAAAAATATATTAAATATACTTAAATATATTAAAGTCTAAATAAATTATTTATAAAAACAAAGGAGTTGGACTCACTGACCTTCCATTTATGACATTCTTGTATTATAAATCATATCCATAACTGCAGAAAATTACCTAAGAGCTGGGTAAACCCCAAAATAGAAATGGCAGACACATTCACGGCATGCCTGCCGACAGCCAGAGATCGTCAGGAGCTTATTGAGCTGCTCTTATTGGAAGAGCAATTTGTGGGAGCAATGGGACCCGTGAGATCTCAGGTTACCCAACCAATCTAGCTGGGAAAATGAGAAACGATGTCTGAAACAATTAAGACAGCCTGATCGCATCTAGTGCTAGAGCAGGTGGACAAGTTCTGTGGGCAAACCAGAGACCAGGGAAAGGCAGGAGCAAAAGTGGCAGGAGGTGATATCTCTGGAGAGGAGAGCAGAAAGTCATTCTAGATAGGGGACACAATGGGTGCTGTGGCCCAGTGCCCAGGCCCCCAGGCAGGACTGCAGCACTCATGCCCCCAGCTGTCAGGAAGGCAGCCTTCCGGTGGTTCGGAGCCGAGCCCCACCCCAGCCAACAGACTGGACTTAACCTTATGGTTATAGAGTCATGGTTTTTGTCCCAGGCAGAGAGAGTCTCTCCATCATCATCGTATCACCAATTATTGTTATCATGGCAGAGGCTGTTAGTTGTCCACAATATCCATTCTTTCCTTCTTCCTTAGTAATTGAATCTCCAATTTTTAGGTGGACACATGGCCTCCCAAAATAAAGTCCACATTTTCTAGCCTCCCCTGCATCAGGTGTGGCCATGTTCTGATCCATGGGCTGTATGGTGGCATGATGTGTGTCACCTCCAAGGCCTGCCCTTAAAGGAAAGAGGAGTGCCCCCTCCCCTTCCCCGACTAGCTGAAATGCAGACATGGTGGCAAGCCCTCTTGCACGGTGAGCAACACAATGGAAAGAACCTGGGTCCTAACTCAGTGGAACCACCACACCAGCCTTGGGGGACTGGGGTGCAAAGACCATATAAGTAAGTAAGGTTCTTCTGTCTTGTTGAAACCTCTGCTATCCCAACAATGCAACTGCAATATGAATCCCTTAGTTTGCAAAGCTCATTCATAGGGACCACTGCTGACTCCCAGGGCCAGCCATGGGGAGCGGGAGACAGGAACTATTTTCACACATTGTACAGTGGCTGAGCTGAGGCTCAGGGTGGCTTGCTGAAGGTCACTCACTGCTCCCAGGATCAGCTTTGGTCTGCACCTTTCCTCCCTCCTTACTAAGCCCCACTCTGAAAGACTATGTGACAAGAGTACATGTGGCAAGCTAGGCTCACAATCTGACTATAGGACACTTTCATAGCCCCCGTTCGCAGAATGCAGAAAGCCATATTCCTAGTCGATGCTTTCTCCCAGGGGGATGCTGGTCTCCAAGGCTGTGGGAATGCCAAGAATTTAGCACCTGCTGGGGACCAGGAGGGATCCAGAAAAGGTGACATCTGAGGTTGGCCTCAGAGGATGGGGAGATGTAACAGAGGGAGAGTAGAAAGGGGACTGCATCCTGGGGGGAGAGGACACAGCTGGAGCAAAGGCACAGAGATATGACGCACCCTGATATAACTGCAGGGGAGGGAAGGGCTCCCAGCCCCAGCCCTAACCATCAGCCCCACCCTTTTATTCTTTGATTTGGTGTTTGTTGGGGGAGGTTGAGGCTGACGTTGTTGAGAAGGCAGGGTGAGATGTATTGGAAAATCATTACTGTTACAGGTCAGAACAAAGTCACCTGATGAGCTCAGCTGAAAGTCAGCTCAGTCCCTTCGTCATCCCTCCCCTTACCCAGCACAGCCTGTACCTGGGATCCAGGAGCCTCCTCCCACCCCCCCACCCCTCCACCCTGGGCTCTCAAATACTCACAGTCCTCATCTGCAGAGCAGTACAGGCACTGAGAGGCTCTCCCAAAAACAAGGGCAGTGAGGCTATGTGAAACTTCTGTGTCAGTTTAAAGTGATTTTCAAATAAAAAATATAAAAAACAAACAAAGCAGGGTGGGGGCTATGTAGATGAAACCCAGTAGGTAAATGCTGATAATTGTTGAAGTTAGAGGATGAGTTCTTGGAGGTTCATTATATTATTCTTTCCAATATGTTTAAAATTTTCCCATTAAAAAAGCTATTAAAAAGTTTTTAAAAATGTACATAAATGTTCATAGCTGCATTATTCAAAACAGCCCAAAGTAGAAACCACCCAAATGTCTATCACCTGATAAGCAGACAAATCAAATGTCTCTCCACACAGTGGATTATTACTTGGCAACGAGAAGGAGTGAACATTGACTTGAGCTGCAGTGTGGATGGACCTCAATGGCATATGATCCCATCGATGTCAATGTCTAGGAGGATAGGCAAACCCATAGAGACGCAAAGTCCATTAGTGGCTGCCAGGAGCTTGGGGGCAAGAAGGAATTGAGAGGTGACAGCTAAGGGGTATGGAGTTTCTTTGGAGGATAATTAAAATGTTCTATAATTGATCATGATGCTGGATAGGCAATTTTGTGAATGTATTAAAGATCATTGAATTGTATGCTTTAAATGGGGAATTGTATGTTATGTGAATTATATTTCAAAAGCTAGTTTGAAAAGTTAAAAAAAAAAAGAAGAAGAAGAAGAAGGGAGCAGGTGGAGAAAAACCACTGGGAGAGGCTCTGGGCCCAGGGCCTTCGTCCCTTCTCTGAAAAGTGGATTGGGAGCGGGGGTCGGCCAAGGGGAAGAGATGGGCAGACGATGGAAAGAACATCTATGAATTAAAGAGTAAAAGCTAATGCCATAGAAAACAATAAGAAAAGGTCATGAGCAGGCAAGTTACAGAAGAGGGAACACAAGTGATCAGTAAATACACAGAGATGCTTAACATCTCTAGTAATCAGGACATGCAGATTAAATAAAGTGAGACCTAATTTCATATTCATTAAACTGAATGAAAGCTTTGCTATCTGACAGTACCAAGGGTTGATGACATTGTGGGGAAATTAGTAGTTGAATTGGTACAACCACTTTGGAGAGTAATTAGACCAAGTCAGGTGTAGTTAATGTGACACGTACCCAAGGGAAGCATTCCACGTGGGCAGGGCAGACACAAACACAGGTGCGCGTCGCAATGCTGTTTGTAACAGCAAACACGGGGCCGTGTCCATCAGTAGAATGGTTACATGAACGATGAGATAGTCTTAATGAAATACAAACTGAAAGAGGGAAAGAGCTGCCAAGACAGTCAGGAGACCAAGTCCTGGCTCTTGTGCTTCTAGCTGATGACAGACGTTATACAAGTCACCTGCCCCTCTGAGTAGAGACTACCTCCCCAGGTCTGAGTGCAAATTCCACCTGCTAAGAGAGATTTCCCTGTCCCTGCTATTTATAAAACCAGCATCTTCATCCCTGACACCCCTTTGTCAAGAAGCAAGGTGGTTTAAAGGGTGAGTTTGGAGACTCTGGTCAGACTGGGTTCAAATCCCAGCTTTACCAATTGCTGTGTATATGGCCTTAGGCAAGTTATTAAAGCTTTCTGTCACTCAGTTTCCTCTTCTGTAAAATGGAGATAATAATAGTTTTCACCTCACAGGTTGCTGTGCGGACCGAATGAGTTAATATCCCAAAGACTTAGAACTGCGTGGGACATAAAGGAAGCTAGTTAATAGTAAATTACACAGCAGTTACAATGAATGAAGTGGGCTGGAGTGATGTGGGCGCATCTCCTAAACAGGATGCAAGTCTCACTTGCATCTCACTGTTCCCTGAACTTCTCTCCTAATCGCAGGCTGAACACAGTCAAGTCCTTGGTCACACCTGTCGTCAGGTGTCCCTCTCATGGGTTTTAGTTCCCCTCCCCTACTGTCCAGGCTTGTCACAGCCTGACCAAGTATTTATGGAATTAATAAATACTCATAAGTGTAAGTATTTATGGAATCGATGTAACTGAATTAATTCTGAAAAGTCCTTGAATGCCAGAGGATGAGGACACTGTTGATTCTTCCAGACATTTATTTTAAGTTGAAATAATGACATGAGGGGGGTGGGGGCCGTGGAGCAGGTGAGCAACACAGACACCCGGAAAGGGAGAGAATCACAGGGACAGGATGCGTCCAAGGGCAAGGGTTCTGTGAGTCCAGGACAGGGGGTGGAGGCTCTGGCCCTTCAGCAAGCCCCATTGGCTCTACCTTCAAAGTACATCCCGAATCTAATGACCTAATCGCTTCTCACCACCCTCGCTGCCCTCCACCTGCTCGGCTCGCCCCCGCCTAGAGCCTCAATAGCTTCCTTGTTTCTACCTGGGAAGTAGGTATCCCGCAGAGTAGAATCAACACTTTACAGGTGCAGAAACTGAGGCACACAGCATTCAGTAATTTGCCCCAGGGGCACACTGTGAAATGGCAGAGCCGGGATCCCACCCATGTGGTGGCGTGCCTTTAGCCGCCCCTACATTGCCTCCCTCACAGCCCGTCTGTGTTCTCACTTCTCACAGAGGAATCAGCGCTTGCTACTCTTACTGCCAGGTCCCAGGTGACCTGGCCCCGGCCAGCCTCCCCAGCCCTGTCCCCACCCCCCTCCTCCTCAGCCACCACTCCCCAGCCCCACTGGCTCCCCTGTGGCTGCTTCACCAAGAATCCTAGCATATTCTTTCCTTTCTGATCTTCCAGTGGCTTCTTCTCTCACTTCGCTCGGGTCTCTGCTTGAGTGTCACCTCCTCCAGGAGGTCTTCCCTGACCACCCTTTCTAAAATAGTTCCGACTTTATTCTCTGACCTTTTCCTGCGGTAATTTTATTCATAGATACTGCATGTCCTGATGTGACCTCATAAGGTTATTGGTTTGGTTATTTATTATGTGTCTCCTCTCCCTAGAATTTCTGCTCCATGAGGACAGGGACTCTGTTCCTTGTGCCTGGAACAGAGCTGGGTGCAGATCAGCAGCGCAGTAAATGAATAAATGAGCCCAAAGTGACCCATGTGGATGGATATTGGGTCTCTCTAGTGCCAGGTGTAGGCCTGTTCTCTGGGGCTACCAGGAACGTGTCCACCCCCCTGCACGGGATGGCCCTTCTGCCCTCTGGGTCAGTGGAGTGGCCCCATCCTTCTCTCTGGGGCTGCTGTACTAGCAGGGCAGAGGATGAAGGGCGAGCTTCCAAGTTCCTTCTCAGTTTCTCCCCATCCTGGCTCTGTATCCACTCCCAGTCCCTGGTTTTCATCTTTCCAGCCACCTGCAAGGTCTGACAAATCCATCCCCACCAAGGTGATCCAGGCAGGGAGTGTAGCCCTTCCCCGGGATATCTGCATTTTACATGAGGCCGGCAGGAGAACACTTCACCCGCACGTCTGACTGTACCAGTGGTGTAACTTCTGAGATCAGGACATTTGCGGGAAATCCTGCCTCAGACTGAAAGAGAGAGGGCATCACAAGTAAGAGCTGAGAGAGAGAGAGAGAGAGAGAGAGAGAGAGAGAGAAATGGGTCTAAGCTCAGCTGGTGGGTCGGCGACTGTACCTGGCAGACCCCAGTCTTAAAAGTCATAGCTGCCCACCATCACATAAGACACACTTCATTCTCTCCTGTCTCCCAGAAGTCCTGGCTTTGCTCCTCAAAGCATCCCTGAGCAACCCTGAGGCTCCACTGTGGGGAATCCCCACAGAGGCTCCCCAGGGAACCCAGAACAAAGGTCTTACCCATCTCAATCCCGCAAATAACGAGGGCCGCAATCACCGCGCCTGCCGACGTCCCAGCGAAGCGATGGGTGGTTTCCAGCATCCGGGGGGCCAGGTCCCGCAGGGCGTCCACGGCCCCAGCCTGGTAGAAGGAGAGGAAGCCACTGCCCGAGAAGGAGATGGAATGAGGGGTGTCTGGGTCCCCCTTGAACACCTGTTCTTCCATCTCCTCAGCCTGGGGCTTCCGGTGGTGATGAGATGTCAGCCCTCAGCGCTGGCCTACCCAAGCTGGGGCCACCCTCTTGTCAGAACTGGCTGCCAAGCTTCCCTGCCAGCCCAGAGCCCGGAATGTGGCCAGCTCTCCCCAGTTGGCCTGGGCTCCCACGGGTGGCTCAGGCGGCGTGCCTGGGCCTGTTGAGCTCCTCCAGGAAAAGGCGAAGAAGCCCCTGATGCACGAGCATCATCAGGTCCTGAGGGCACCCCTGGCTTCATCGCATGTCTGGATTCATCTCCAGCAGAGTCCTCGGCCCTCTGCCCATGCTGGGCACACCTGGGGGCATTCGAGCTGCCAGGTAGGGCGAGGCCCGAAGAGGCAGGCACTGCTCAGCCCTCAGCCCAAAAGGCTTCACATGTGTTGCAATACTTCCGCAGATGGTTATCAGAGGGTGCCTCTCTCCCTGAGGCACTGTGGCAGTAAAGGAATTAAACCCTGGCCTCCCTCCAGGAGGCCTGTGTCCCCTCCCCACAGGGGCAGGACTGGCAGGTTGGCTCTGGTTTTCGAAGGGGATACACTCCTACCACCCAGGCCCTCTACAGTGACACCCTCCCGGTGTGTGTGGTGTGTTGCACAATTGTTTTTGTTTGTTCTTCTTACATAAGCTCCCCTTTGCTTATTCACTTTTTTGTTCACATGTTAGGACTGGCCACGGGCAAAGTTGTACAGAAAGATGAGTTGGGCTTTGGGAGCCCCAGCACCGCCTTCCCATCCTCACCATCTCTTTTCTCTCCTGCCCTTCACGAACCCATTGATCCTTTGTCAGCACCCTCTCACCGAACCCCAGACCTTCGTGCTGTCTCCTAAGTGTGCAGGAATAGAATCAATCTGAAATCTAGATCATTCGAAGTGTGCAGGGCTTCATATTACAATGCTCTTCTTTCCACTTTGGAATGAGCTGTTGGAGATGGTACCACTTAACCCCAAGAATGAATAACTTGAGAACACAGATATGGGGGCAGTGGGATCAGGGCAGAGATGTTTTGAAGCCTGGAGGGTAGGGAGGTGATGCATGGGGGACCCCCTTGGCGCCAGAGGGCACCATTCATGTCCCCTCTGGAGCTGTACAGTGTGACTCTGGAGAGGGGAATCTTCCTCACAACCTGAAAATTTCACAGCAGCACTCCCTGCCGACCCCCAGACCATCCAGAGGCAGGACCAGAATTAGAATGGAGACACTAAGCACCCTCCCCAGTGGCCAGTCCAGTTCAAACCCTTCTGCGATGTGATATCTGAGCTTCCCCTTTCCCTGGGAGCTCCCCACAACTCTGCCAGCTCCACCGATCCATGCTGGATTTCCAGGGGCGGGGGCCACACCTAGGATTCAGGTAGGACGTTGTTCTTTCTCTTGGGTAGGTAGTTCTAGGCATAGAACTGTCTTCCTCTGGAAAGAGACCTTTTGATTAAATGTGTGTGTACAAACAGAGAAAGTGTGTGTGTGTGTGTGTGTGTGTGTGTGTGTCTGCAGAGATTTGAGGCTTACCCCTGGGGTGGAGGTGGGGCGTGCCAGGGTGCAGTCCGTGCAGCTGTTGCAGCATCGTGACCCTGCCTCCTTCCTGGGACACAGGTCTGCTCCACTGGGTATCTGCACCCCCAACTCTGCGTCAGACCCTTGGGGACAGGAGTGAGTAGAAGCCCCATCTCTGAACTCAGACCCTTCCGGGCTTCCTGGGAACAAGACAGGCAAATATGACGTAACCAGGCAGGCAGTCTATAATTAAGTACTAATTGTGCAGGCTGAGATCCCTGCTAGAAAAGTTGAGAGACGGGGGTGAGCAGCGTGGGCTGGAACCAACAGGGAAGCTCAGTGGCAGAGCTGTGGGTTGTGGGCTTTGAAGAAGCTGTGGGGAGAAGGGAGGGCATTGTGACAGGGAGCAGCACAAGCGCCTAGAGAGGAGGTGATGGGTAGGATGGTGGGCAGCCACACAGGATGAAGGGCTTCAGATCAGGCAGACATGGGTTGAATCCCAGCTCTGCTGCTTATAGGCAGCCTGACCTGTGTAACCTCCCCAGGCCTCAGTTTTCCTCATCTGTAAAAGGGACAATAGCACCTATGCTGCACAGTAGTTTAAAGGTCAAAGATATGGCTGTAAAATGCCTGGCATGGGGTATGTCTATTATTATCAAAGGGTAGAAGGGCCAAGGCTTCCAGAACAGATGGGCCAGGGGGGTGAGGTGGAACGGAAAGGTGCCATTGACGACGTTCAGGAGGAACCGGGAGGGTTCTCAGGCAGGAGTCCTGCAAGGGCAATGAAGGTAGGGCTGGAGGGAGAGGAAGGAGGGCAGTGCTGCCTCCTCCTAGGGTTGCGGGAGGCCAGGCCAGGGCGGCGGCCGAAGGAAGGCAAGTTAATGAAACCATTGCTGCAGAGACTCGCAGGACGAGGGGACTGGCTGGCTGGGCAGGATGAGTCAAGGCCTTTGCCTTGGGGACCAGGAGGAGTGGGGCTGCCTTTTACTGACTTGGGAAAACTGGGTGGAGAATGAGTTATCTTTAAGATGAGTCTGAGATGACAGCAAGACATTGGAGTTGGGTGGAGGCGGAGAGGTGAGTTCAGAGAGGGGGACAGAGGCCCCTGACAATGGGGCGGTAGAGAAGGGTAGGCAGCTGGAGGTGGCACAGGGTCATGTTGAAGAAAGACAACCTGGGACAAGCATTTCCCTTCTGTGTCATCTTGAAATGCCCAGTGAAATAGGAAGCAGGCCCCCCTTGCTCTGCGTGGGCTACTGGGGGTCGAGGAGGCTGGGGGTCCCCATCCTTTCAAGGGCAGTGCTTTGTCCTAACACAGCCACTGGCCTCCCCACTCTTCAGGCCTGGCTGTCAGCTTAGGTCCTGGTCTTCACTGAGAGAGCATATTCTTCAGTTCCGTGGAGATGAGGACAGTGGAGAGAGCACAGCAGGTGCAAACAAGCAAACTAGAAATTCACAATGGCACATGAGAAGGTCCCAAAGGAGCTGTTAATATGTTCACCAAGCACTGACCTTGGCGGAGCACCCTGCACACCTGACCACAGGCCTCAAGGCTCGCCCGTCCTGTACCTCAGTGTCAAACGATCGAGAAGGTCTGTCCCATTTCCCCTTGTTCCTGATGTTATACCTGGAGCCCTACAAATTTCCAGTGGGTGACATCATAAAAGGACTACATTCCAACATTTCTGCATTTAATTTTTAAAGTCAGCACATAACCTCTCAGGTATTTAAAATCAAGCTAACACTGCTTAAATGACTCATCAGCCCATGAGAAGATAACATGTAAGTAATTGAGACTGCTTATCACACACCATTCCCACAACACAACCCGAAATGAATTTATAGACAAACACAGGGTTTCCATAAGTACAAGTGAAACCGCCTAGGACAGAGCTCCTCTGGGTTCCAGATTAGCCGTTCATTGAAGGCGCATCACCCTCTGCTTAAATCTTGTAAAATATTTATGTAATGAAGATCCCGGTTGCTTCTTGATGTGAGAGTATGAAGGTCACAGCATCGCCTGTGAGTAATCTTACCAATAATGTTTACCCTGAATTTAATCGAAGCCTAACTTCCAGTTTACAATGAATACAGTATGAAGCAATGAATACAGTATGAAACGATCCCAGGTGAAAACAGCCAGACACACTGAAACTGCAGGAAGGGCTAGTGGGTGCTGTTGTTGCGACACAGCAGTCATTCCCAGCCCGTTTGCTCCATGTCCACTTCCCCACAAAGAGCTAAAAGGCCCAAATGTTTTTTTTTGTTTTGTTTTGTTTCAATTACAGTTTACATTCAATGTTATTTTGTATTAGTTTCAGGTGGTTAGACAATCATATACTTTACAAAGTACCCCCCACCCCACTCTGGTGTTTCCAGTACCCACCTGGCACCACACATAGTTATTGAAATATTATTGATTTCCCAGCCTCCCTTGCAGCTAGAGGCTATCAGAGACCCAGTTCTGGCCAATGAGAAGTAAGGGGAAATCTTCCGGGTGGCTCCTAAGAAAGATTTAGCTCCTTGATAAAAGGAGAAAGGAACATAAAGTGAGCCCTTTAAGCCCCATCACCCTTTCTTCCTGCCTGAGATGCTGTCCTATGAGGACATGGTGTGGGAGCTATGGCAGTCACTTTTAGGGGAACATGGCAGACACTGAGTGTACTAGTTCTCTATTGCTGTGCCACAAATTATGTAAAAACCAATGCCTTAAAACAACAAACATTTATTACATCACACAATTATGGTGGATTAGGCACCCAGAAATAGCTTAGCTGGGTATTAGTGGTTCAGGGTCTTTCGGTAGTCAACCTGCGAGCAAGGGTTGCAGTCACCTCAAGGGTCATTGTGGTGGTGTAGAGGGAGTCAGGGCCGACACCAAGGACGAAATGAAATGTTATCTGCCCTGCTGCAGGTGTTGAGACTATCTGCCCTAACTAATGCTGTAAATGCTTCTCTCCCACTTCTGTAAGCCCCTTCGTGCCAAATCTATACTACTCCTCCCAATACCCTCCCCTGCTTAGCCCAGCATAAAAGGAATGTGGGGTTATTGTTCTGGGCTCAGAATTTGGAGTTTGTCTCCTCTGGGTCCGTGCACGTAAATAAAGATCGTGCTCCTAACCCCTCAGTGTCTGGTCGCTTCATTTTTCTGTAACAGTGGAAGAACCCACTTCCAAACACACTGCCGTGGTTGTTGGTAGGCATCAGTTCTTCGCTGGCTGTTGATGGCAAACTTCAGTGCCTCACCATGTGGGCCTTGCCATTAGGCTGCTCACAAGATGACTGCTTGCTTTTCCCAGGATAAGAGATGCATGGGAGTCAGAGAGAGAGAGAGAGAGAGAGAATGAGAAAACTAGTGTGAACCCTAGATGGAAGCCATAACCTTTTTATAACTTAATCTCAGAAGCGATGCCAATCCTTCTGCCACATTCGCATCCCTCCCACATTTTACCAGGGCTAAGGCCACAAAGACCAGCCCTGGTAAACAGCGTGGGAAGGGGGCGTGAATAACAGAAGATGGAGATCATTAAGGGCCAATTTGGACTATGGCTGCTAAAAACTTCCGAGGATAGCGGAAGAGAAAGAAAGAGCCTAGGTCCTTGAGGGGATTGTTGAGTGACTACACCAAGCCCCAAACCATTTGTCCCCTTCTGTTATGTCAGTTAGTTGAATGTCTTTATTGTTTTAGCCATTGTTCATTAGATATTCGCTGCCGAAAACCTCATGACTAATGCAAGGACTATTAAATATTTCTAATAAAATGTGGGAATGTTATCTTGAGAAAAACAAATAAAATGTACCCTTTGCTTTTAGTGAACACAGAAGAAATACTTTAAGGTACAGAGAGTTTGTTATTATAGATGAAATAATTCTGACTCATGAAGATTCTGAAAAATTTAGTCAGGAAATTTCAGAAAATTTTTATTATACCTTTTAGAAATTGTTTAACAACTATTACTTTTGTTAGAAGAAAAAGAATATTTTTCTCTTTCTTATTCCTCCTGAAAAATAAAGTAGGATTCTGCTCATTAATTGAACTTGTCTTCTGAGGCGTGATGTCATTTTTGAATTCTTGATCAACATGTAGGTATATCCTTTGTGGGGTGCAAGTGTTTATACCTTTTCTAAAAAGTGAGCAATTTGAGAAAATAAGACTTAAGGAGAGAGGAGAAAACTTGACACAGTTGACATGGGGACATCCTATCATGGTGCCTGTTTATGTGACCCTGAGCTCATTCCCGCAGCCTGAATCATGGCTTCTTGTCCTTATGAAAGAGCTCAAACATATGGTAAAGTATCAAAAATAGAACAGCAAATATCCATGCACCTACCAGGCAGATTGAATACACCTTAACATTTCACCACACCTCAGTCGAATATTCGACTGAGTTTTGGTTTTAAAGAAATAAAACATCACAGAAGAGGCGAAAAGGAAATGAAACATCACGGATGCGGGTGAAACCTCCTTTGAATTCTTTCCTAATTTCCCCCTACTCTCCCTCCCAGGTGAAACCACGTCCCAGGTTGGAGAGAATCTTTCCCTTCCGTCTTTTTACAGTTTCATTACATGACTATGTTTCATAAATAATGCATAGTATTGTTTTATAAATATTTTTAAATTTCATGTAAGCCAACACACTGATTTATTCCGTAATTTGCCATATTCATTCAGTGTGGTGATGCCCAGCTCCAGTCTTTTCTGTTTTACTGCTTTTTGTAACCTACCGTGCGACCGTGGGAGACAGCGTATTCATCATTCTCATCATGGCGACATTCAAGTAGTTTCCTTCGCATAGGAATTTCTCAGGTGACAATGTGGGCGTATCAATTGTACCCATGGGATTTTAGTTTATGGAGGTGACTGAGCGATGACGTGGAGAGGCTGATGCCCTTGAAAGGAGGTTTTTATTACTTGTACTTCTGGAGACAAGGGGGCAGGCCTTGCCACGTGGGGAAGCCGCCGGTTCGGGCGGAGGCGGAGTGGGTGCTGGGAGAGCAAGACCCAGAGCCTCTATTTTGTTCCCGGTGAGAACGGCAAGGCAGAGCCGGGGAAACAGCTTAGGGCTGGCTGGTTTGAAAAAGGCCTGTGGCTCTCTAGTTGTCCGGCGCCTGGCCCTGGGTGACTAAGGCGGAGGAACATTGCTTCCTGCAGCCACACAAGAGAGGCAGGCTCTGCACTGGGTAGCATGCTATAGGTAACAGGGGGCTCCCTGCCCTTGGCTGTCACTAAGAATTGGCTAACCCTGGAAGGGGCGATCTCTTTCCACTCAGGGAGGCCACAAATGCCACAGCATCAAGAATATACAAAATAAGAAAATACAGTGAATCCAGGGGCTACTTCTTCAATTTGACTAGGTGTTGGAAACTTGCTCAATTTACACCCCCACTGAGAGTTTATAAGAAATCTAATTGCTTTGCTTCTGTTGGTAATGTCAGAATAAAACAACTCTTGCCAATCCGAGGGATGCAAAATGCTATCCCATTGTTTAATTGAGATTATCTTCAAGATTCATGAGACTGGGTGTCATTTCATTCATCTATTCCTCATTCCAGTTCCCTCTTTTCTGAATTACTTGTTCTTAGCCTTTTCCCAGTGGGGTGGAGCCAGTGTTTGTCTTGTTAGTAATGTGTAGAAGTTGGGGGGCCCTGGCTGAGAAGCTCAGTCGGTTAGAGTGTCCCCCAATACACCAAGGTTGTGGGTTCCATCCCTGGTCAGGGCACAGACAAAAGAATCGATCGATGAATGCATAAGTAAGCGGGAAATAAATCGATGTTTCTCTCTCTCTAAAATCAATGAACAAAAATTTTAAAAAATAATGTGTAGATGTTGGTGCCAATACTAGCTAATATTAGTAATATGAATATTAGCAGTTGAATGCACTGCAAATATCCTCTCCCTGTTTGTCGTTTTTCCTTTAACCTTTTTATATTTTCTCTGTGGTACAGAAGTTTCAAATGTATCACTTTCTTCCTTTATGGCTTATGTTTTTTGTGTCTTAGAGTCATAAAGACACTCTCCCATGGAATATAGTCTTGGTTATTTTAAATGACCCAACCATCAAGCCTAAGCTATTTGTTCAGTCTCCATGGAAAAACTGCAGTCTGGGGGGCAATTTTGGCACCACCTATTTTTAAATAAATACTTGTAGAAATTTATCTTGCAGAAATACTCACAGGAGTCCCCGAAAGTATACGCACAGGGCTGTTAAATACAGTGCCAATTGTAACAGCAAAAATCTAGAAGTAACCTAAGTATCGGTGGAAAGCTAGTTAAATGAGTTGTGGTACAACAATATGATATAATTCTCTGTAATCATAGACAAGAATAAGGGAGACCTTGATGTGCTCATGTGGAAAGTTCCCCCAGATGTATTTGTAAGCATGAAAAACAAAAATTAAAAAACAAAGATCCAAACAGTCTGTATGCCATCATTTATGTCAAAAAGGAAAAAAAAGATTCACTATGTATATCCATGTAAATTTCAGAAATAAAACCACCAAGCATGATTACTTGTGGGGGAGGGGACCCGAGTTTGAGGGTGGGAGGGAAACCCAGTTTTCACTGTCAATCATTTGTGCCGTTTCCATTGTTCCTTCCATCACTGCAAACAAAAGCAGAGTTTTTGTTTGATCCCATTGGCTCATCCACAGTTGCTATTTGTTTTGGCATGTGAAATATTCTGAGGTGAAGAGGGCCTTTCATTCCAATAGCTGGGAAGGGAGTGAATTACTGCCGATGGACGGGGCATCGGTTGGACAATTTCATTATGTGAGCTCTGTCGCTGGTCTGAAGGCGTAAAGTGCAGTGCCCACGGCCGTGTGGGGGCTGACGAGACTCAGGCTTGCTCTTGTCTGGGGGCAGGTGAGAGTAGCGGGGAGGTGTCTGTGAACCAGGGGAAGAGGTTCGGAGAAATGGGGCATGGTGGTGTCAGGGGGATGGGGGCGTCTATGGGATGGGAGAAGCAGGGACAGAAGAAAGAGGATGGAAGGTTGAGGCAAGTGTGAATCAAAGGGTCCCCCCAGGTCCTTGCAGCACCAAGACTGGCTGTTTGAGTCCCTTGGTCTGGACCACTATAGCTGCTGTGGTAGCAGGGTAGGAAGCTCGACACCCCCTCCCCCAGTGGAGAAGGAAAGCCCCCACCTCAAAACTTCTGGCAGGAGATTCTCTGGAGAGGAAGGAAGAACAAAGTCAGTCTCAGCCTATGGGAAAAATACGCATCCAATAAATGAGAACTGCACGCTCCCCGATCTTACTCCCCTCGTTGTAAAGAGAGATGGGGTCAACATTCACAGAACGAAGACAAAATGTGCCCAGGATTAAGTCCAGTCCCTTTCCCCTGGGCCGTGCAGAGTAGCTGGTTGGGAGACCAGGCTCTCTGGGTTCAAATCACACGTAGGGCGACCTCAGGCAAGTTACTTAACGTCTCTGCACCTTGGCTTTCTTATCTGTGACATGGGGCAATGATCATGCTTAACCCATCGGGGGTTGTGCTCGCATATGGTAAGCGCTTACAAAGTGCTAACCGTTGTAATTCTTTCTTTGTATACCGCCTTTGTAAATTCACCACAGCTGGGGCCCTGGGCAGTGACAGTGGCTGGCATGCGGAGACAGGATCTGTGCATGAGGTGGTGCACAGTAACCAAGCTTGCAAGACTGATGAGTCGGCCCAACTTGTTCATTTACACCCGCCAGTACACACAGGTGGATCCACCAACAGCTTTGCTGCTCTCTTCTCCCAGGTGGAAGCCCAGGCTGAATCAGAGGCTCCTCGGGGGAAGGACCGCTGCTGTGCTCTCATTTCTGTGCTGCTGGCTACTCCCCAGGCCTGACTGTCAGTCCCTTGGAAGAAGGTACTTCTGGTTCTTAGGAGGATCGCAATTTCTGGTGTCAAATAAATACCTGTTGAATGAGTAAAGGTCATCGCATGTTCCGTCACAGCAACACTGGAAATGACCTAAACGCTCAACGAGAGGGAGTTGTTATTAAATTGTGGCCCTGTCACCCCACAAAACCGAAGAGTCATTGAAAAGGGTAATTATAATGATTACATAGAAAGATAGAGAAATGCTTGTGATGTGACCTTAGAAATCAAATAAATCAAAATGGTCTAAACACGATTGGAGTCCATCCCTGTATTTAAAGTGCAAACGTGAAGTTCAGAAAAAAGAGTATATGTTATCATTTTGGTAAAAAAGGGGCCAGAGAATGCGACCTCATTTGCAATCATAAGCATGAAATACGTTGACCGACATGGAGGCGGAAAACACGTGGGAGGGGACCGAGAGGTAGACAGTCAGGGCACAAGTCACTGCCAACACTTTTGTCCCTTTTGACTGTTGAAATGTGAGCCTGTTTCCAATTCAAAATCAAATAACTTAAAAACACTTCCTGGTACATAGCAAAGTAAAATAGATCAATATATGCCTTTTTCTACTACATTCCTCAGTTCTAAGGTACTTGTTCCCACTACCCCCTGTGAACACATTTTAGTCTCTGATATCGGGATATCCCTCACAATCAACGGGCATTCTTACTAGTCTCTTGTGGTGTTCCCCCCCCGCCACCGCAAAAAAAGCTTTTTACTAAATTAATGCTGAGTCTTAAAATTGATGGAATTTTAGAATCAAGGAAACGCAGCCCCTACAAATGTGACGTGTGAACAGGGACTGTGACAGTGAAAACCACTCTTGGTGGCATTGATTGCAGGGAGCTTTCTTTTTCAAAATGGTCCTTACTGGTATATTATGTCATCTTTTCCACGGTTTTTTAAAAACAGATTTTTAACTGTTTAGGAGGCAACCAATGGTTTTAGAGAAAGGCAGACCCAACACCAGAGCCTAGGTAATGGGTCACACCGTCAGTCCCTGCAAGTTAGCAGCTTAGTTGAGCCAAAGCCCCAGGCCCTACGTTTAACTGCGGTTACACAGAAAAACTCGTCTCACTTGGATGTTTAAAAAATGTGAGAGTTTGTCAAAACCTGAGGCAACAGTTGCTTGGTCAGCACAGATAGATGTCTATCCCAGCAATGGGCCTAGAAGCCTCGAGTTTTGGCCTGAACCATTGCCATGGGTCACACAATGGTCATTGACTTGGAAACACTGGTGAGGCCCAGGACCAGCTGCTCAGGCTGCCACGGTGGTGAAATGCACCGAGTGTCGTGACAAACTGGCCTGGCATCCTTGCTGCTTCCCGTTCAGACCAGGGTTCCAAGTGTATCCCGCAGGACCCATTCTGACACGTGTGCTGTGGATAAAGGATTTCTTAGTCAAATGAATACATTTTAGAAATATGGGGGTAAGATTGGGATAAATTGGAGATCCACAATGTAAACCTTCATATTAAAGGCACTGATAAGTCCTGAGTGGCAAGTTCCACTGGATTCCAGCTTAACGGCCATTCCCACTAATCAAACTCTAATTCTGTTTACTTTCTTTAAGGCAAAAGCAGACCCCAGAACAAAGGGGATTAAGAAAGAGCAAATGAACAGAATTCTGACCAATGAAACAGAGAATAATTCACTGGGGAATTCTGAGACAGTCGTTGTCTTTGTTCTTAAAAAAGAGATTAACATGCCCTGGCCAGTGTGGCTCAGTTGGCTGGGACTTGTTCTCAGGACACATGCCGAGGCTGTGGGTTCGGTCGCGGACTGGGGGGTGTCTGAGAGGCAGTCGATCGATGTTCCTCCCTCACATTGATGTTTCTCTCCCTGTCTTTCCCCCCTCACCCCCACCCCCAGTCTCCTCTCTCTAAAAATAAATAACTAAACAAACAAACAAATTAAAGAGAGAGTAACCAGAATTCTGCATTAGTAGTGGCTGAGCAGCTCCTATTCAACCACAAACCTCCCACACGACAGAATTATGAAAAACGACTATGAAGACACTGGAGAGTGATCGAAGAACACTTGAAAGAAGGGCATAGCCCTGGATAAGTTTTGTCGGTTTTCATAGTTTTCGCCTGAGAGAAGGTCCTAGCTCGGGCCTGAGGGGTAGGCAAAACTAGGATAGAAGCCCCCATGGTACTGGTGTGAAAAGCCACAGGACAGCGTTCTGATGACCATGCAGCTGGAAAGTGAGGAGAAACCCTGGAAAGGATAAGAAACCACAAAGGCAGAGCCCCAGACTCTGTGTAAACGCTGCTCAGATCTCTGAGCCCCACATGTGTAGGACAGACTCTAAGGTTTTCAGCTCCCACCTATGAGACAGAAGATACTGTGTGTAGTTTGGCAGTTTGGCCAAGTGAACTGACTGCTAAACCAAATAAGCAAATAAATAAAAAAATAAATTCAAAGAGCAATACTCCAGAAGAACAAAAGGAATCCAGACTGTTTACAATATACCATTTGCTATGTTCAGAATACAATCCAAAGGTTCTTGACATTAGATTCAGAACAGTAAAGTAACTATTATATTGAGTTTTGCTAGTCCTATAGTTGGGGGAAAATCGACCAATTCATTGTCTATGTGCTTGCTCATAATTTCTGATGACGCAGACATTCATGATGTCTAGCCAAATTGGGAGGCAGGCCCCAGTCATTCCTGTGAACCCCCTTTACCAGTCTCTGCCATTATCATGCTCCTCTCTTAATACCCAGGACTGTCCTGTCCCTCAGGAGGAGAGAGAGGGCAGTCCAGTTCATAGGGCCAGCACCTCCTGTCTACTTCTCCAGGGCCCAGAGAGACCTCAGCCCCTGTGCGGAGCCTGAGTCCAAGGCTGAGGGTTAAATAAACTTAATAGCCGGGATAATGGATTCCTGGTGTGGGAAGCCAGACAGTTCCTTACATTGACCCTGCAAGGACATTTTAATTCCTCTCCAGCTAGGTTGGCCCATTCTAAGCAGAAGACCAAGACCAGGATGACAATAGGCTGTGACTGACAATAATTGGGGATGAGTAAGAAAAGAACAGAAGCTTTTATTTCTCAAGAAACCAGAATATTGATTAAATCTAAAAGTTAATTTTTTAAAAATAATTCATGATGTTGGGTTATTTACTTGTTTTACTATTTAATTGTTACTTTCTTTAGTTGTTTAATAAAGTGCTGTGACTTTTATTTTTTAGAAAAGATGAGGAAACACAATGCTTTCTAGCTCAGTTAATATCTACAACATAAGCCCCTCGTTCAGACCATACAGGCTCTGAACAGAAGCTGCATGCCTTAGCTGTAAATGATTTAAGATGAAAAGGACAGTCCTCAGGGCTAAGCTTACAGGGTGAAAATAGCCCTAGTATGTACTAAGTTCTTCCTGATTCATGGGTGATTCCCTTTGTATTTTTAATAAACAAAATTCTCACATGCAATGATAGAACCATTTTGGAAAGCAGTTTTGTTACAGAACGTAAGGGGCTCGCCTTTAAATGGGGGGCTCCATTCAAAAAGTGAGGCATGGTTGTTGCAAGGTAATTTTATTTACTTGCAGCAAATAAGGAAGATGGGGATCATATCCAAATCTCTGCCTCCCCAGAGGGAGGCTTAGTCTTAGTCACTGCTTATATACACTATTTGGTCAATTATATGTTGATTTGTTGTTTGCAGTTGGCTACATTTTTCCAGTTGCCTTTTTAAAGAAATTGATTTTGGGAGAGAGAGAGAGAAATATATCAGTTTGTTGCTCAATTTGTTGTCCCTGCTTCTTTTCGTATTCATTGGTTGACTCCTGCATGTGTCCTGCGGGGGAATTGAATCTGCAACCTTGGTATCCCCGCTATGCTCTAACCAACTGAGCTACGCAGCCTGTCCAGTTGGGCTACTGTCAGCTCATCCTGTTCACTGCCGCACCTGCAAAATACTGGCTACATTTTAACATTTAGCAAGATAGCATTACAACTGCCCAGATCTTGAGACCCTTGTCTTATCGAAGTTTGGTTATTTATGAAGAATTGCAGCAGTTATGTCTTGGGTGAGGCTGACCACTTCCAATTTGTCTTCGCATTAGTGATTCCACGTCTGGAAATGTGTTCTAGGGAGATAATCTAAGGCACGGGAAAAGCTCTAGCCAAAAGAGCTCACCACCGCACCACCTTAAATATTTAAGCATTGAAAGCGCATAGCATCTGAAATTAAGGGAGTGGCCTACAGCAGGGGTCCCAGAGGCCGGTTTCATGGAAGACACTCTTTCCGCAGACGCGGGCTTGGGGGTGAGGGGAAGGCAGGAGGCGGGGCTCAGGCGGTAATGACAGCAAAGCCTGGCTCGCTGGCTCTCCCATCGCTCACCTCCTGCTGTGCGGCCCGGTTCCTAGCAGGCCACTGACCGGTACCTGTCTGTAGCCCAGGGGTTGGGGACCCCTGACCTACAGCACATCTACCTAATAGCATGTTAAGTAGCCATATTTTAATGGTATTTCCATTTTAAGTATATTTGGTATCGAACTAAGTTGTCTTCTATTGCCTTTCCATCTAATACGTGAAAATGGTTGAAACAAAATTAAAAATAAAAGTTGTAAGGCAAAGATTATTTGTTAAACCCTAGCTATAAAATTTGGTCCCAGACCAGCCTTCCCCCTCCTCCCGAGGGAGGCTGGGAAAACTGTCGGAGGGCACTTGCTGTCTCGATAGTCGGATGCAGGCCTGCCAACAGGAAGGAGAGAAGGTAAAGCGGCAGCCTCTGTAGGGCAGGGAACCAGCAGGACCTGCCTCAGACCCCTTGCTCGGGTCTCCACACCCCTTTAATCCATTCCCAACACTGCCATTATCTATTTAAAATTCATTTAATTAATGATTCATCCATTGGGTTAGTCCATCAGGGTCGACTAGCTTCTGTTCCAGGAACAATCTTCAACTACCAGTAGCTTGAAATGTCAGGGCCGATTTTCACTGGCCATGGCAGCAGGGGGACGAGAGAGCGTAGAGATCTATCTGTACCAGCTCTTACCTGCTTCCGCCTGAAATTAATTGGCTCTCCTCTTATTTTATTGGCTAAAGAAGTCGCATAGCCACACCTAACTTCACAAGAGCACAAAAGCGAGATCATCTTTTGTGCAGGGTGAGCAGCACTAACGGCTACCACGGGGAACAAACTGAGCTCTGACTACCTGCCAGGTGAGGGGCTGGAGATGTGTGGGCAAGAAGAACAAAGTATCTATTCTGAAAGCACTTACAGTCCAGAAGGAATAATCTACTCCTTCCTTTATGCCTTCATGCTACCATATAAATACTTCAATTGTACCACCTGTTACATGTTTATTGCTTTTTTTTTTTTCAAAGCACTTGGCTGTCTGCCTGAATAGGCTATAAAACCTAATACTTGGAATGGTGCCTAGCATGAGTAGAAACTTAATTAAATGTTTGTTGAACGAGGTATGAGATAGGATGGGCTCAGCTACAAGGAGCAGGAAGCCTGGCTGACAGTGGCTTAAATAAACAGTTTGTATTTTCACACAAGTCTAACAGCCAGCAGCTGTTGTGGCTGGCTTCTCTGTTCTGTTCATCCAGGACCCGGGCTCTTTCCAGCCTTACGAGAGGACATGCCTGGCTCTTTGACTTTCCCTCCATGTGATGATGCCTCATAGTTACAAGATGGCTGCCACTGCTCCACAAAACATATTCATATTTAAGTGGGAAGAAACAGAAGGGGCAGCGGCAAGGGGTTCTCCTCTGGTGATGGTCTTTAGAAGTCACCAGTAGCTTATGTCTCACGGCCAAAATATGGATCACATGGCCGTTCCAAGCTTTGGGCAAGGCTGGGAAAGAGGATATCTGGATTTCCAGTCTCTGTGGTTGGAGATGGTAAAGAAGGGGCTGGAATGATTTGCATAGCCAACCAAAAATGTTCACTGCGGTGAAGAATAGGTGCTCAATAAACATTTACTGGTGAAATTTCATATTTTATGACCTCATTCTTTATTGACTTAAATAATTTTTTTCCAATTGTAGTTTATATTCGGTATTTTATATTAGCTTCAGGTGTATAGCATAGTGGTTTTAATGATTTTTAATAACATACAAAGAACCCTCACCATTGTTGTGACTACCCAATACTGAGTACATCTGCTGTTTGTGCTGGGCGCTATGCCAAGCAAAGTATATGAATTCCCTCATTTACTCTTCGCCATACCTGTGACACAGGTATTGTAAATCTGTTTTACATGTGAAGAAATTAAATCACTGAGTAAGTTAAGCAACTTGTCCAACTGGTTCACTTACTAGCTAGTAAGTGATGAAACAGGGGTTTGAATTCCAGTGTCTGACCCCAGAGTCCATGTTCTTATCCTAGAACTTTAGGTCTAGAGGGGAACAGAGAGCTCACCAGACCCGAGCCCTGAAATTTCTTGGTGCTGAGGCCCAGAGGTGGGAGGTGACCCGCTCGAGGTCACACAGCAAGCCCACGCCAGGGCCAGGCCCATGACCCAGGGCTCCCAGGCCTTGGTTCCTTCTATCACGCTGGGCGGCCTCTATTTAGAAACCTCACATTCCTTCACTGACCTTTAAAAAGACAAATGGCCAAACCCGGTGTTCTGTGGACAATCAGTTTGAAAACATGTGTTTAACGTAAAGTTTGGCAAATTAGAACAAGTCGTTTCCAGTTTCGGAATCAAAACTTGATGATTAATTGGATCAAACTCTTTACCTATCTCGGTGGAAACTCCAGTCTGCCCAGAATTTTTTTAGTTCTTCAGTGACGAGAGGAAGGAAAGAATGCAATGGGCAGAGAGCCGCACTGGGACTTACGGAGACTTCATCGAGCTCCAAGCTCCTGACCCAGAAATGCCTTATTCATGGTGCTTAATCTCGTCCTGTGTAACGCAGCCTTGGGAAGCCTCTGCATAGAGTGGAACATGGGCGCCTCGAATCCCACTCACCCTCGACTCCGCCGACTCGCCGTCCCTGGCCAAGGCCCACTGTGGGAACTAAATGGGGCTAGCATGCAGAAAGCACCTGGCGCAAAGGGGATCGGTGAGCGCCGGCTCCTTTTCTTGCCTCCCTGCTACTTCGCCCTCAGACACTGGGTGAAATGCCAGTTTAACAAGTGTCCTACTTCACGAAGCCTCGAAGTGTTCAGAACTCAAATCTTTCAAGGGCAAAAATTTGCTTAAATTGGAAAGTCATGTTGGTTGGGCACTTAAGACCCTGGAGAGTGAAGGTCATAAACATTGGCTCTTGAATCACACAGGGGTTTGAATTTGGACTCTGTCACTTCCTAACTTTGTGCGTAGTTGTGTAACCTCCTTGTGTCTCAGTTCCCCTAACGGGGTTAATAGGAGGAGCCACCTCAGGGGTGGGTGTGGGGGTCAGACGCGGACTGTGTGCAGGGGCCTGAGATCTGCGTGTCATGTGGTGAGCACATCATACAAGTGCTGGAGCCTTGTCAGGGCCTTGAAGCTCCCCTACAGACTTTTTCATCTGACTTCTAGTGTGGCTTAGCCAACACATTTTCTTTGCTTCTTTTAATGTAAGGACAATCGGGCAAGTGACTGCATGTGACAGCAGAGTGATATGGCATAGCAGGCAGCAGCAGAGAACCCAGGACTTCAGGGCAGGAGGTCGGGGCTTCAGTCCTGGCTCTGCTGTCAGTGCCCACATGTCCTTCTTTCTCTGGCTTCAGTCCCCTGCTTATAAATTTGGGGGGTGGAAGAGGTGACTGATCAGGTCATTCCTGACCTTAGACACCCTTGCTAAGCATGGCCACCCAAACACTATCTCAGAAGCTTAGGCCACCAAGACTCGTGTAATTTGCGTTTCAGAGTGAAGAACTCTTTTCAGTTTCCCCTCCCGGGCCAGGAAGAGCCATTTAGGAGGGAATAGCTGCCTCCCCCCGGGGCCGACTTGAGGAGTCCCTGGGCCTGTACTGCTTGTCCCGCCCTCCCGTCCTCCTCAAGCCCACTTTGGGCAAAATGTGGCTTCCATTTCCCACCCTTCCCCCCATTTACTACTGCAAACTTGCTCTCAGACCTTTCTCCACACTCTGAAATTCATTCAACGAACATGCACGTTCACCAAATGTGCACCCAGTGTGCACCAGGCACTCCTCTGGGGGTGGACAGAAGATATAACCCCTGCCCTGTGGGGCTGACCTTGTAGCGGGGACAGGATGAAGCAGAATAAACAAACAGGACATACAGCAGAGCAGGTGGAGTGGCAGAGAGAAGGAGTTAGCTGGGTTGGGGTTTCCCGTAGTGAGTATGATCTAGCAAGCTCAGGGTGTGAGAGGGGAGGGTGTAGACAAGAAAGGAGTTGTAATAACTGACCATGGAGACAAGGCTGGGCTAGGAGGGAAGGAGGGATTTGAAGGGGGCAGTGAATCTAGCCTTTAAAAAGGCAAATGGCCAAACTTGGGGTTCTGTGGACAATTTAGTCTAAAAACATGTGTTTAACGTAAGATTTGGCAAATTAGAACAAGTTGTTTCCATTTCTGGAATCAAAACTTGATGATTAATTGGTTCAAACTCTTTACCTATCTCAGTGGAAACTCCATTCTGCACAATATTTTTTAGCTCTTTAGGGGTAAGAGGAAGGAAGGTGAGGTCTGCGGACTGTGGTGCCCAAGGAGGTGTAGATTTGAAGGAACGAGCTGCAAAGAAATTTGACGCTGGTATCTTTGGAGGGCCTGGAGTTTGACTGTGGGGCAGCGTAGCTGATCCAGGAAAGGTGACATCATCTGGAGAGAGGAGGTGAAGGAACTGGGAGGCCAGGGCATCAGGGGACTGGGCAAGCGGGTGGCAAAAGCACCCAGCATCGTGGCAGGATGAGCTGGGAAGGGCAGAGAGGCGGGACCTGAGGCCCTCTGGAAATTCATAAAGCAGGGACAGCAGTGAGCACGGAGTTTGTGAAGACGCATTTAATAATGCACTGTAATGTTACATTTGGGGAAAACTTATTTTGTTTTTATAAGAACTGCAGAAAGAGAGAGAGCCGTTTATGTCAGATCAAGCAGGCGGGCCTGAGCATTTGAGTTGAGAAATACCTGGGAGTGTGTGGTTTCATCAAGATCAAGGCTACCCGCCAAGGGCACATAGTGCTACTTGTGCCACCACACGGGCCCAAGCTGCTGGAAAGGTGTTTAGCTTTTTAAGGGTGAAGGAACTTCCTGTCATCTCTGAAATACCAAGAAGATAACCACTATTTCATGAGGCTTGAAATAATATTATAATGATAATTTATTAGTATCATGTATCGAAGGCAATGTGTGGAGGCATTAAGGACGTGGGTTTAAATCCCAGCCCTGCTACTTATTACTCATTTAGCCTCATCTGCACGGTGCAGATAGCAACAGCACCTACCCCTCCTGTTTCTGAGAAGCAAGTGAGCTAATACATGTAGAGACTCGACTGTGGAAGGACTCAAAGAATGTTGGCCAGATTGTCTGATCTTTGTTGGCAAAAACAGGCTTCGAAGGCCCTGCGCCATTAGTATTTCTGTGTATGGAAAACCAGCCAGAAAGTACATTGCATTTCTGTTCATTGCATTTCAACAGCCGCTGGGAGGCAGTGTGGCCCCAGGGGAGCGGGCCTGTGCTGAGAGTCAGGAGTCCTGGGCCTCTCCCGGAGCCTGCGAGGCCACAGCCAGCTATGGCCACAGGCAAGGCACGGTGTCTCTGAGCCTCAGTGTGCCCACCTGTGAAGTGGGGACGATTGTGCCAGGCCCACACAAGGTGGTTTGGAGCACCAAGTGAGGAAATGTTCCATGAAGGTAAATGGCAAATCACTGCAAGAGTGTGTGCAACTCCCTGGTTTGAGTGTCCGCCTACTGTGGTCTGAAACTCAGCCTGCGTCCTCCCCAGAATAGTTCCCAGAGGACAGGACGTTTACCAGATAACCAGAGTCTAAGGGAGAAGGTGCTGGCGCGGGAGGGGCTTGGGTTACAGAAGGTAGAAGTATTTTTACAGCTAAGTCTATGAACAAATTTGGGGGAAATATAATGAATGGTGCCAAGTGTAGTCCTCAGTTATCCAACAGTGCTTCTGTTCCTGCATCCTGACCCGAGGTCAAGGCTGTTCAGAATGGTTTATAGCTGCACAGGTTCAGAAGCCCCTACTCACTCACCAAAGAGAGGAAGGGTGGATAGATGGACCATAAAACAGAAAAAGAAAAAGCTCTTTGTGAACTGACGTGGAAACACTGACCAGAAACCCCAAGTGAAGAAAGAAAAAATGGGGTGCAAAACAGGACTATAGCATGCTACCATATGTTTCCCAAAAGAGTAAGGGAGAATATCTATAGAATTTATGTATTTGCATATGCATGGAATATTCTAGAACTAGTTATAAGAAACTAGTCTTATTAGTTTCCCCTCTAGGAAGGGAAACTGGCACACAGTGGTAGGAAGAGGGATATCACTGCATACCAGTTTGCACCTTCTGATTTGAGACGTGTAAATGCAATAGCTACGGGGTGCGGGGAAGGAGAGAAGAATGCTGTGTGTGGGCTCCAGGATCAGATGGCCAGCCATGACTCCCGGTTCAACCACTTCCTGGCTGTGCGACCTCGCACAAGTTACTCAGCTTCTCTGAGGCTCAGTTTCTGCATGAAAGGGGCATGTTAATATGATAATACCTCCAACCTACCTGGACTGTGGGAAGATTGAGTCCAAGGAGTTTAAAGCATGTAGATGGAAAATGGTTGCTATAGCTGCTTAACTAGCCAGGGCTTCCCACTCTCCAGGTCACCTTCTAAACTCCCCAGAGGGCATATGCAATTCACCTTTTCCTTTCACATGCAATGCCCCAGGCATCTAGCCGTGGGAGTCCCTACACCTTCAACACCAGGTCAAAGAAGAGTGGGGGTGGGAGTGGGGAGTCCTGAGACAAATGCAGTAAAATGCTCCTCTCAAGCTTCTTCCCAGAGGAAAAACCCTGCAGACCAGCTACTGGGCTCTCTGGTAACCAGGTCCAACTCCACTGACGCCACATCTCTCCACCCTGCCTGCACCTCCTCACTCTGTTGAAACCAGCAATTCTCAACCACAAGTGTGCATCTTGGAATGGCTGATGCAAACCAGATTCCTGGGCCCACCCTACGGTCTCATTTTGCCCGTTTAGGCCTCCAAGATGGGGCTGGTGCCACATGTCCATTGCTCAGTCCCACCCCCTTTACCCTCCATATCGCCCCAAACTGCTCACTCGTCCTCAGGCACATCCCAACCTTTCTTCCTCCCCCCTCCACACTTCTGATTTCCAGGATCTCCCCTTCACAGGACAGATTGCCTCTTGGCTTAGATGATGCCTGTCCTAGACAGACTCAGCTCAAATATCTGCATCCCTCCAGTTAGGGCTTCCCTCCCCTTCCTCCAGGTGCTCTCAGACCCTGAATCTGCATCTGTCACAACACGCTCAAGGTTTCCTGGACCAAGAAGGATTCTCCATAACAAGGAATGCCATGACGGTCAAGGGCACGGATGTGAGGTGCTTTGTAAACACCAGTCCCCTTCTCCCCAAGCCCCAGGGGAGTGTTACTGTCCCTGTTTTGTAAAGAGGCAGGGCTCAGGGATGTGGGAGGTTGCCCTGGCTGTACAGCTAATCGGTACTGGACTGGGGTCTGTGCTAGTCATTCTGGTCGGTTTTGGGTCTGTGTCACCCCCCTCCCAGACTGGACCCTCTCGGAGGGTGGCAGTCGGCTTCTTTTCCCTCCTTCAGGACCAGGACCAGGCCTGGTCCAGCCCCTCTGGGGGCACTAATGTTGTGGTGGGGGTGGTCATAGAAGGAGGTGCCAGGGTAGGGAGCACCCCTAAGGGACCCGTGTGGAGGTAGAGGTGGCTGTGTAGGGTACACAGGTTGGTTCTGGGTCACTGCAGAGGGAAGGCGGAGGAGAAAAGGCGGTGTGAGGAAACAGGCAGGCAGATCTCGTTCCCACCTTGGGAACTCAAGGAATTAAGAGAATCTGATGGAAATAGACAGGTGGAGGGTCAGAAGGGAGCAAAAGCTGCCTCCCATTTTCATCCAAACATCTCAGGAGGATCCTATGTGAGAAACCTGCCTATAGACTCCCCTGGGCACTGACACACTTTACCATGTGTATGCAAAGCTATGCATTGCAGAATTGACTGTAAAAGACTGGAGCCAACTCAATGTCTACCAATAAGGAACCGGTTAAATCAGTCAAATTTTCATATGGTGGGACACTCTCCAGCCCAAGAAAGGAGGAGAACACTGTAAAAAGAATGGAACAGGACCCATGGGCACAGGACCTGAATAGGCATTTCTCCAAAGAAGATATATGAAAGGCCAACGGGTACATGAAAAGATCCTCAATATCATCATCCATTAGGGAAATGCAAATTAAAACCATGAAGAGATACCACCTCACACTTGTTATAATGGCCATCATTAAAAATACAAGGGATAACAAATGCTGGCAAGGGTGTAGGAAAAAGGAAACCCTGTGCACTGTTGGAGGGATCGTAAATTGATGCAGCCACTGTGGAACATACTATAAAGGATGCTCAAAAAAGTAAAAATAGACCCAGCAATTCCACTTCTGGGTGTTTACACAAAGGAAATAAGAACACTAACTCAAAAAGATACCTGTAACCCCATGTTCACAGCGGCATTATTTACAATAACTAAGATATGGAAACAACCTAAGCGCTTGCTCATCAACAGAAGAATGATAAAAAAAAGTTGTGACACACGACACACACATGGACTATTATTTAAACATTTAAAAAAATGAGGAAATCCTATCATTTGCAATAATACAGATGAAACTTGAAGGCATTATGCTAAGTGAAATAAGTCAGACAGAGAAAGGGAAATACTGTATGGTCTCACTATATGTGATTTCTAAAAACAAAATACATAGAAAAAGAGATCAGACTTGTAGTTACTAGAGGCAGAGGGTGGGAGGAGGGGGAATTGGAGGATAGTGGTCAAGAGGTAAAAACTTCCAGGTATGAGATAAAAGGTACTAGAAATAGAGTGTACAACATAATGACTATAGCTAATACGGCTGTAGGATATATAGGAAAACTGAGAGTAAATGCTAAGAGTTCTTATCACAAAGAGAAAATTTTTTTCTTTATTTTTCTTTTCTTTTCATTGTATCTATATGAGAAGATGGATGTTAGCTGAACCTACTGTGGTAAGCATTTCACAATAGATGTAAGTCAAACCATTATGCTGTATGCCTTAAATTTACACAGTCATGTATGTCAATTATTTCTCAATAAAACTGAGGGAAAAAAGAGAAGGAAGTTCTCATCACTCTGATATGCAACAATTGCCAAAATAAATTTTAAGTAAAACTTCGATGTGCATAATCAGGGAAATGAAAATTTAAGTCACCATGGGTTACAATTTCACATGCATCAGTCTGGGAAGTTTAAAAAACTAATTATTCCAAGTGTTGGTGGGGAAGTGGAGCAAAGAGAGCTCTTGAACACACTGGCAGATGTACAAATCAACACAGCCACTCTGGAAAGCAGTGGGGCGTCATCTCCTGAAGTCGGCAGTGTGTATTCCCTTGGACCCTGCAAATGCCCTGGGGAAATCCTAAGGGTCCATCGATACATGTCTAGATAAAGAAAGCATGGCACATAGACACAATGGAATATTATTTGGCCATAAAAAGAATGAAATATTACCATTTTCAACAACATAGATGGAATGTCAGACAAAGAAAGACAAATACCATTTCACATATATGTGGCATCTAAAAAACAAAAATAAAAATAAATGAACAATCAAAATAGAAACACACCAATAGGCACAGAGAACAGATTGATGGTTGCCAGAAGGGAGGGAAGTTAAGGGACTGGGTGAAAATGGTGAAGGGATTAAAAATACAAATTGGCAGTTACAAAGCAGTCACAGGGATGTAAAGTCCAGCACAGGGAATACAGTCAGTGACATTGTAATAACTATGTACGATGCCGGGTGGGTAGTAGACTCATCGGGAGGATTACTTGGTAAGTTTATAACTGTCTAATCACTATACTGTATACCTGAAACTAATATAATATTGAATATCAACTGTAAATGAAAAAAAAGAACGCGCACACCAGTGCTGTTTCTAGAAGCAAAAAATTGGAAGCAACCTAATCGTCCTTAAATAATACAACAAAAAAACTATCTTAATACCAGGAATGCCCTACCAGAGTGAAAATGAACGAACCACAGCCATGTGTACCAGCACGGCGGAATCTCAGGACCACAGTCATGGCGGGGGAGGGAGAGAAAAGGAAGGTGCAGAACACTTCATGCAACTTTCTTCTCTTCAAAATCTAAAAAGCTGAGGTATAATACCACACAATATTTATTATATGGTGATATAAACATGTGGTAGGACTACAAAGGTAAAAAGGGCATGATAAGCATAGCATTCAGGGTAGTGTTTAGGGAAAGAAGACCTGCGGTGGAGAAGAGCCACATAGAGGATTTTTAAAAGCTCTGTTCCTTTGTCTAGGATGCGTGGTGGGTACTGGATGGCTTATTGCATCATGATTTTTTTTTTAATGTTTCATTTTGTATAGCTACTATTTTTGTACCTACTCTATATTTAATAAGAAACTTTAAAAAATGAGTCCTAGACTTGTGTGACCAGTATGTTACCATTCATATAGAAAAGAGGACACACACCCACACACACACCTATTTTGGGTATTTAATGGTTGCTAAGTTTTATTCAACTCATACAACATAGCCCTGGCCAGTGTGACTCAGCTGGTTGGGCGCCATCCTGTAAATCAAAAGATCGCCGGTTAGATTCCCTGTCAGGGCACATGCCTGGGTTGCAGATTCTGTCCCCAGTTGGGGCAGGTACGAGAGGCAACCGATCGATCCTTCACACCAATGATTCTTTCCCTCTCTCCCTCCCTTCCCCTCGCTCTAGAATCAATAAAAGAAATTTTAAAAGTTGGAGTTTCAAATCATCATCATCAAAAATAAATACAAAATATGCCAGATAAATGAGTGGCATATTCCTCATCTTCCTCCTCTTCTTCTTTATCTTGGTTAACCTATAAGTAACACAATTCATAACTCTGCTGTTAGCAACTACGGGCAACCAATCACGTAGCTTATTCTTCTTCAAATATTTTTTGGTGAGATATATCAACTACCTTTTTTAAAAAAGTCCCCTCAGAAGTTACAGTGATCTGCTTTTGCCCCTTTCAATGGTCATAACCCCTTCACCAGGATTCCCAGCTTTTCCATTCACTTTGCCTCCTGCGGAAACTGCTCAAGGTCGGCAGCAGCCGTAATTCCGTTTTCTACAAGGTGGTGCAGTCAAGGGGAAACTTCACCCCCCGCCCCCCAAGCTTTCTCCCGGGCACCACAGCAGCAGCGGAGGTAGGAAGGCCTCATTTGCTGGTACCCAAGTGTCTCCGGAAAGTTACATATGCAACTGGTAAAACTGGTTGCCTGTGGGAAGAAACTGGGAGGCTGGGGACAAGAAGGGAGAGATGTTCCTGAATTTTTAAAAATTTAAATTACATAAACAATTGAAATTAAAAGTAATTAAAATTTTAAGAGAGACTGAGAGGGAGACAGGGAGGGGAAGGAGGAAGAGAAGGGAGGGCATGAGGGAGGGAGGGAAGACAGAGGGACGGAGAACGGGGTGGGACAGGGGTGGGACAGGAGGGCTGGTGGGCTCTGCCAACGGAAACCTAGCTTTGCCCAGACTCACGAGGAGCCAGAAGCCCCACCAGCCAGCTCAGGAAAGCCTGTGTCCTCAGCTCGCGCTCGGGGCCCAGACCCAGACCCTGCCCTTGCACTCGAGGATGGGGCCGGCTTCAAAGAGTTGCCTGCGTGAACTCTGGCTCTGTAATCTTTTGCTTCAAGAGCTCTGTTCCCAGGCTGGGCTCCCTCAGGTCTCTTTTCCTGACCCCGCCTTCTTATCTCAGACCTTCCCCCGCTGGTGACCCGAGCAATTCCTTTGAAGTTTCTTCAGCGTCTTCTGAGCCTTCATCCTCGATGACTCTGAAGTGTGTCTGTGTCGCCAAGGTCAGCCAACGGCAAATGGGACCTTTCGTCCCCTTTTTAATCCTCCCCTCGAGGACTCAGTGTCATTCGCTCTACTGCCTCATCAAAACCTGCTTGCATATTCTTTATTCCCCCGGAATATCAATAATTCAAAGGAAAGCAGGGTCACGGGCAGGTCCCCAAGGATCATGGCCTGGAGAGGTAAAGGCATGAAGTACTGATGGTGTTTCAGGCATCAGCCAGTAAAGAAGGATTTGGACCCAATGAGTAGGGGGTGCCTTCTGCCCCGCTTGTACGTAGGGTGCCTGAGGATGACACGGCAGCTTGGGCTGGAGAAGATAGTGGGCCCCTGAGGCTGGGCTCAGAACCCCAGTCCAATGGCCAGAGATGAGGAGGAGGGCGCCGGGAGAGCTGTGTTACTCTGAACTAAGAGCTTCCTTATTCCCCAAAGAGCCAGTGCAGAGCCCTGCCAGCACGGTGGCATGGAGGCAGGTGCTGAGGGGATGGGACTGCACAGCTGGGACTGGGGCAGCTCTCCCACCTCACCCATCCCCTCACTGGGGGGCTCCCCAGTTGAAAAGCACCTTGGTGGTTCTTAACTTCCCTCAGGAGCAAGTAGTGTTATAAAGGAAGAGGGAAACCTCGCTGTGTAACGGAGCTTAGCGGAAGCCGTTCTACGAGCAGGTCTGGGTTGCGTTCTACGAGCAAATGCCACGGGTTGACTATACCAGGCGTCAGCGAGGATGTGGCGCAGCCAGGCTCTCGTACCGGCTGAGGGGGTGTAAACTGTGCAGGCACTGGGAGACGGGCTGGTAGAGTCTACTGCAGCTGCACACACGCCTGCCCCATGGCCTAGCAATCCCGCTCCTGGCAACGTACTGAGGAGAAATAATCACTGTGTCCACCAAATGACACGTCCAAGAAAGTTCACAGCAGTGTTATTCATGATCGCTCCAAACCACGTTGCTTAAATAAACTCCAGTGTGTTTATATGATGGAATACTACTCAGCAATAACAAAAAACAAACTGAGTGACATGCAAAACAGGGAAGGAGTTCAGGAACTCAGAGAACAAAGAAGCCAGACACAAAGGAGAACACACTGTATGATTCCATTTGTATGAAAGGCAAGAGCAGGCAACACTGCTCTGTGACTGTAGAAGTCTAGACAGCAGTCACCCTTGGAGCGGAGATGGTGACTGGGAGGAAACATGGGGAACTCTCTAGGGCACTGGAAATGTTCTGTATTTTGACCTGCGTGGTGGTTCCATGGATGGGTACACACATAAAAATTCATGGAGATTAAACTTAAGGTTTGTGTGCCTTAATCACTAAATGTAAAGTTGCACCTAAAACAACAATAACACTCAAGGTCTAAAGCTCCACTGCTCCAGCCCCTGTCCCTGACCACTTGGCTGCTGGTCTTCCCCTTGGAGGAGTGTCGTGTGCACTTTGGAATGACCTTTCATGCCAGGTGCTGGGGGCTGCCCCTGAGGGCCACGCCCGGGAGCTTCTCAAGCTGCAGAAGAAATTCTACAGCCGTTCGGGGGCCTCCTCACTCTTAGAATTTGGAGAGGACTTATTCCTCTCCATGGAATAAGCTAAGCTCCATTACACAGCGAGGTTTCCCTCCTCCTTTATAACACTACTTGCTCCTGAGGGAAGTTATGAACCACCAAGGTGCTTTTCAACTGGGGAGCCCCCCATTGAGGGGATGGGTGAGGTGGGAGAGCGGTCCCGGTCCCGGCCGTGCAGTACCATTCCTTTCCATGGAGTAGGACTTATTCCATGGAAAGATACCTCCAATAGCACAGTTCTTGGGTTGGAGACATACAGCTCCCTTTGAATCTCAACTACTGGAGACTATCAATATTCTAGTAGAACAAAGTGGGGTAAAAAAAAATAATAATAATAATAACAGGCAAAGGTTGGCATAGCCCAGTTCACCATACACAGCAAGTAAGGATGCGCCAAACTTGGGCAGAGGCGGTGACGGGCTTGAGTTCCAGTCATACCAAAAACTTCTACAGAGATGACAGCGAATAGCCTCTCAAAGCAGCTGATTCTCAGCTACCCACACAAGAAACTAAAATATGCACTCTACCTAGAAAAAATAAGAGACTATAAGGAATTACATTACAATGGTGGGAATAGTTATTTCTGGGTGGTTAGTATAATCTTAGTTTCTCCTTTGTACTTCTTAACAAGAGTTCCCAAATTAGGTAGCAAAGAACAAATTTTATGCTCTCTCATGACCAGTTCAGATAAAATCCATCGGGGGTCTTTTTGGACTTTGAAGCTGGGGAGTGGCCTTCCCCTGGGCCCCTTGTATCCTGCACCCTTGCCCAGCATCTCTGATCTTGCCTCTGTGTCCCTGAAAGGGGCCAGTACAAAGCATGAAGAAAGAGGAAGGCACACAGACCCTGCTTCAGAAGTGAGAGGAGCTAGATGGACACCTGCCACTTCCAGTCAGCAAGCCCAGGACACACGGTGTCCTTTGAAATAACAACACAACCACTCTGCTGAAATTTGAGGACAATTAGCTTTTTTAAAAAATTGAGGTATAATTGAGAAACTGCAGTTTATTAGTTTCAGGTGTGCAACGTAATTATTCTTGTATATATTGCAAAATGATTACCAAAATAAGTTTCGCTAGCATCCGCCGCCTTACATAGCCACAGATTTTTTTCCTGTGATGAGCATTAAGATTTACCACTCTCTGAGCCACTTTTGAGTGTGCGATATTTTGTGTAGTACTATTAACTATAGTATTATAATACTACATAGTATTATTATAATAGTAGTATTATAGTGTTAACTATAAAAAATTAGCTTTTCCTACTCCGTGTGCCTGTGAGTCCCAGCCCTCTTAAGAATATTAAAATTGTAGGGTGTGTATATATGTGTATATATATATTATATATATATATAAAATTTCTTTTCTTCCCACCCCTAGTGCCCTCTGCCGCCCTTAAAGGGAAAGGGCAAGCAGAAGGGCACCCCAAGTACCAAGGTCAAGTCAGCGCTCCCCTCCAGCTCTGGCCCAGCAGACACACACCTCTCTGGCCCACTTCCCTACCACACAGCGAGGCAGAAACTTCTGCCCCCTCTTTTGGAGAAACCATTTCTGTCCTCCGAAGACCTCCTTCCCCTGTCCCAGCACTGGTAAAGGACAGACTGGCTGCGGTTGCCCCACAGACACCGCGGGAGGCCTGCAGACCCAGGGTAGGCAGGCCCCACATTCCATCTCCCTCCTGGAACCCTGGGTAATTTTTCTGCTCACCTCCTCCTTTCTCAGAGTCAAAGCTCACAGCGCAGCCGGGTCAGGAGAATCCATCTGAAAGGCAAATTCACACTCAAGTGTTAATGGAAAATGACACATTAATGGAAGTAGCCAAGCTGACCAGAGTTTTGGTAAATGCTTTTCATGGTATTTTTAAACTTGTTAGAAAAATGAGATTTTCTATTCCTAGTCAGAGTGCCCCCACCGCCCGCTCCAATATCGTATTTCAGACTTGAGTACATAAATTTTAATCGTAGCCTTGATTAAATCCATTAAGGGCACTTCTGCTCACCTCAAGGTCTAAGCCGTGGGTCTCCAGAGAGTAGAAAATGCTGGGTTAGGTCCAGCACCACCTCTTCCTGCTCTGTGATGCTGCACGCCTGTCCCACCCCTCTGTGAGGCGAGTTGGTGGGCCTAGATCCTTAAAGCTTGACAATCTGTGTGAGGCCCTGGGGACCAGACCCCTCTGCAGGCACTGTCTCCATTGTCTGACTCTAAATGTAAGGGGTTTCCCTCAGGTCTGTCCTCCCCCCCGTCTCCTTGGACATTCCGCCCTGGTCTGGGCTCCAGCGCCCCCACGTTTCTCTCACCTTCCTCTTGAACTCAGCCCAGTACCATCTGCTTGCTGGGGCTTTTTCTCAGTTGTCCTGTAGGCAAACTCATCAAAAACCGAATTCTTCCTCCTCTCCTCAAACCCAGGGCTGATCCCTCCAGCCACCCAGAGACCCTGTCTTAAGCCTCCTTCGCTTTGACTCTGACGTCCAATTGGTTGCCAAGCCCCTTCCCTGCTCCAGTCCTCCAACAGGTGCCTCGCCCTGGCCTTAGGGTCCTCTGTGAAGTCAGTCTCTGTTGTTGAAGACCTTGCTTAAGGTCACAGAGCCAGAGTGACAGGCCTTTCTAGTCTAGACCAGTGACTAAGGGAGGTAGTCATTAGTTGGAATATGCACCATCATCTCCCTGAGCCCTGCCATTGCTTCAGCCACCTCGTGGATTTACATTGCCTTCTCTTTTTCTCTTTGCCTGCTGAAATTCTGCCCATCCGGTCATTTTTCTTTTACTTTGTTTTCAAAATGTTTTTTTAGGGTGACATTATAATTTTGCTCTAAATTGCCTTTGCAATTCAAAATATAAATTTATAAGTAGGAATTTTTAGCCCGATTTTTCAAGACTTGAACTAATTGCTTCATTCTTCTGCAAGTTTTTGTTATTCCCCCAACCCACCATGATGTGTCTCCCAAACTCTTCCTGTCAGGGAGACTCACACCTGTCTCATTCAGAGTTGTCTGTGATCTAAGTGTCCAGGTGCATAGTTTTGCACATCCAACATGTAATACAAGGACTGTCAGCACAATGGAGGTACTTTTTAAAATTGATTTGAGAGGGAGAGAGAAAGAAACATTGATGATTTGCTGTTCCACTTATTTATGCATTCATTTGCTGATTCTTGTATGTGCCCTGACTGGGGATCGAACCTGCAACTGTGGTGTATTGGGATGACACTCTAATTGAGTTTCCCAGCTAGGGTCTGTACTTTGTTCATGTTATAACAAACGGAGAACATTCACACTTTAGTGACTTCAATGACAAGAATTTCAAAGGTCCTGTGGAGGTGATCACGGGACCCGTGGTGCATGTGAGACAAGCACAGGAGTCAGGTAGGACCAGAGAGACTGGGAGGGGAAGTCACCCCAGGCCCAGTCACTAGCAGTTTGTTCCTGGGAACTCTCCCCGCTTCTATTCTCCAAGACGTGCCTCTCCAGAAATGCTGGAAGCATAGGCACTGAGGGAGGGGAGAAAGGTACAGAACAAGCCAGCACAGCCTTGAAATTTGTGCAGCCTATGAGAAAAGCCTTGACCAGGTCCTTGTCCCAGGATTCTGCCACCATTTCTTGGCTGGCTGACCTTGGACAAATCTTTTAATCTTTGCAGTTTTCCTCATCTGCAAAATGAAGGCCCATTAGGCTCAAGGATCCCTAATGGAAACAGACAATGGCAAAGGAGGTGTGAGTACCCTAGAGTCAAATCCCACAAGCCTGGTAAACAGGTGCTGGAGGTATCCAAAGGGCCACTTCTCCCACTAAGTGAGCCGATGCTCCTAAAGGAGCACAGCCAAGCCATGGGAGTTGGTTTGGCCCTTCCATAGCTCCCAGCAGGCGGTGCTGTTTGGGAGGGAAACAATGTCAGAGTCCATCTTCACACTCGCCCTAGGGGTCGACAGAGCTCTCTCCCGCTGGGAGCCTGCAACGGCTAGACAACCCCATTCTTAAGGGCACCTGGCCTTCTGAGGAGGGAGGGGCTGTAGGAATTGAGAAGAGAGGGGCAGGCACCCACAGGTGACACCAAACATGACACAGCAACTGCTGCCCATTAGAACATTTATTTCTCAGAGAGAAAATAATTTCAGACAGTCATATTATAGTAGGTAAAATTAACTTTTGTATTCTTTACAAGCATAGATTTTTCTCTGTTTATTACCTCTCTTATACCATCTGTTATAAACAATTCTAGAAAGCAAATAAAGTCACTTTCTACAATAAATAGAGCATCGTGTGCTTCACAGCAGACGCGACTGAGACACGTAGGCCCCATGCCACAGCAGGATCTGAGCCATTTCCTGTTCTAAAAGAGCAGTTTAAAAAATGAGACTCAGAGAGAGACTGAGAGATTCAGAGAGAGAGAGACTAAGAGACAGTGTCAGAGTGGAGAGATAGACACAGAAAGAAGGGAGATAGGGAAAGCCCCGAGATCTTACAACACAGGTTGAGACAAAGGTCACAGAGTCCACAGCCCACTGACTACCTGGGGAGAGGGGGTGTATTGGCTCCTTTAAACAAACCACACTGTGTGCACTTAAAATACTCAGCCACACAATGGAGGACTCCTGTAATGGAAACTATAGGCCTGAATAATTTAGAACAATATTTTACAATTATATACACCATGTCCTTCCCTAGCCATATGCTGTATTGTTTTAAGTACTGTACAAAATCCAAAACCCCATCCTTTGTGTTATAGAGTTTCGTTGGTTCCCTTTAAAACTCTGGCTCGTGTCCCAAATGTATAAGAAGTTGTGGTGGTTGGTTGGTTGTATTTTTAAAAACTTGTGTGTGTAAAAATGGCAGTGATCTCCCCAGTGACTTCATTTTGTCCAAAACTCCTCTATGAAAAATTTAAAACAATTAAAAAGAACATCAGGTTAAAAATCAACATGGCAATCAGTGGCCTGCACCTGGCCCTGCAACTTTGGTGCTGAAGAGGTGAAAAGAAACATCCAGAGAACAGACACCGAAGCCTCTGAAAGTCGTGGTTTGTCAGTCAGCAGTCCCCGTTTCACAGTTTTTTTTTTTCCCTTCCATTTCTGAGAAGGTGATGGTGTGGAGGAGGTTGAGGAAAGAGAGGGAAGGGGACAGAGGGGCAGAAGTAAAAGCGCTGGCTTCCCTGGAGCTGGGAAGCAGAGCAGCAGCGGCTGCGTGGGGCAGAGCACAGGACAGGAGGCTGGACTGCAGGCACCATGCCGTCCACGGTGGTGGACAGGGAGACCACAGGCCACAGCTGCAGGGAAGGAGGAGCCCACAAGGGGCGGAGAGGAAGAATGAAAGGGCAGACCCAGCTCCACCCCAACAACCCTCAACATCCAAGTGGACAGACAGACACTCACACATCTGTCCACTGAGGCTGGTCTGCTGGAGCCCGCCCAGTCTCACCCTGCCTCTTGGCAAGGCGGAGAGAGGGCAGGAGGACCCCTGCCTCAATCCAAGGGGGCGAGTTCTCACAGCCTGGCTTTAGCTGGCTCTCTGCCGATGCGAAGGTCAGAGGGAGGAGGAACAGCAGGGGGGTTGGGGTGGGGTGGTGTGCTGGTAGAGCGGTCACCCAAATGGTAGGCTGGCCTCTGTTTCTGGGCCCTGAGGAGCCAGGGGGAGGCACCCACCTAGCATAGCAGCTGACCTCAAGGGGAATGAAACATAAAAACAAAAAGACCAATTTGGTGATGGTTTCTGTCAGTTTGGCACAAGAGAAAGCAAGGGAAAGGAACTTGGGAAAAAGACTGGGCAGAGGTGCAGGAGATGGGACGGGGAAGAGGTGTGAGAACGGGTGATGGGCAGGGAGAGAGGGTGAGCTCAGTGAGATTCCCCATGGGACTCTAGTGTATCCACAGAACCTCTGGGGCCAATGTCAGAGCCTCGCTCGCCCTGAGGTGTAGTTAACTGGGAGTGAGCTGGAGGGGCCAGGCACACCCTTGAGAAAGAGCCCAGGGCCATCTCCTTGCTGGGCCTCACAGCTATTTCTACTTCTGACTGGTTCTTTAGTGGACCAGCCCCTGAGGGAGCTCAGATGGGAGTTTTTGGCACACAGCAGCCCGCCAGGGGAAACCATGCAGTTCGTCAAAACTGGGGCCTTGCCCTTGGAAAGGACTCAGCCCAGTTAGTCCCCGGCCTGCTATAAAAGGAAGGGAAAGCTGGAGGCACAGAGAAGTCTGTGCCCTGGGGATGGAGGCAGGGCAGTCAGACACAGGCCAGGCCTGCCTTACAGGTAGCTAGAGGTGACAAAGGAGTGGGGCCCCCGGACACGGCTCAGGTGGATCATTGCTCGGTCGTAGGCCACCTGCACCGACTTGCGGATGCTAGTCTTGCGACCTTCCAGCATCTTGAGCTTGTCCACGGTATCTTCCACGCCCAGGGGCAGGACTTTGTCTCTTGGAAGCCACTGCCTAAAATACAAGCACAGTTAGAGGCCTGAGCCGTGGTGAGTTGGTCCCATGGGGGCGCTCCTCAGGGCCTGCTTGCTCAGGACATACAGAGGGAGGCAGACTGGGGCATATCAGACATGAGGCCACCAAGGGACCTGTTTCTGTGGTCAGGCCTTTCTCTGGGCTCCAGGATGTTCACTCTGCTTAGGGAGCTGTCAGGGCCCAGGAGTCAAGACAGGGCCATGTGCTGCCCTCTGGGACTGGCGGAGCCATTGGAGGGTTGAGCCTGCCCCTGCTCTGCAGAATGAGGCAGCTATGGCTAGAAGTGGGGCTGATGCCAGGCATCAATTAACTGATCCCTGGGGGGCCTGAACCTGGCGTTTTTTCTTAAAATATCTCCAGGTGAATCTAACATGTGGCTAAGAGCCCAGTCTTCAGAGTCAGATCTTAGTCTGTGTGACAGTTTTGACTATGGGGTCTTGGCTTTCTGAGCCTCAGCTTCCTCATCTACAAAATGGGTTGGGGGAGGGGAGATCAATGAATATTTAAATGAGATAATATAATGTAAAGTAATTTACATTAAAGGCACAAAGTAAACACTTAATAAATGGTAGCTATTATCATTATTATCATCATTTTTACTAGCTCATCCTACCTCCTTATTCTATAGAAGCAAAGGTAAAAGAGCTCTCCTGCTGGTGCTAAGAGAAGCCCTACAGCGCTCACAGACAATGAGCAAGCCAGCCCCTTCCAGTGAACTCTGCCCTGACCAGAACCTGGCCCCAGAACTGAGATGCCCATTCCTACAGCCACTGGGTGCACCGGCAGCTGACAGGCTCACAGCTGGGCTCTCTCCAGGAATCACCCTCCACCACGGGAGCTGCTTGGTTTAAGGTCACCTGCCACCCCAGGGGCAGCCGGCATCCAGTGACTAGTTGACGTGAGGGTACAAAGGCAGAGCCCCAACTTCTGACAAGGCTAATGAGCCACCCAGCTTCAGAGCTCCCCACAAGATCAGCTGAGGCCTCTGTCGCAAGAGCACTGCAGTTTAACATTTTCTTCTCCCAAGGCTGCGTCCCTCGTTCCCACAGCTCTTCCCCAATAAGCCTCCTGAATCAAAGTTCCACATCAGAGTGTTTCCCAGGGAATCTGATCTGTTACCATTAACGCAGCAAGTTAAGGCCAGCTGCTCTCAGGTAACGCCTCACCTTCACCTGGGTGGAAACCGGCTGACCGAGTCTACAGTCCCTCTGTGCATCCCCCCAGCATGTTGGAATGTGCACAGCCTCCTGGTCAGGCCCCTTGGCCTGTACCCTGGCACACCTTCACCAGCAGCATTGCCCACTCACCAGGTGCGCTTGTTGTCAAAAAAGAGGACAAGGAAGAGCTTCTCTCCAGCCTCGGCCTGTTTCTGCTCTCCCAGCTTCAGCACATCCAGTGGGGGTACAGGGATGGGGACACCATTGTGCAGGAGGCCCTCCCGGGGCATCTTGGGATCGATGATCTGGAGGTAGGAAAGGAGACAGCACTCAGCTGGGGATGGTCAGGGTGAGCAGGGCAGCCCACCCCAGGACTAACCACTAAACCACCACACACCAAAGCTACACAGGGTCTTGGCTGGGCCTACAACCAAGTGATGGAGAGGTGGACTTTTTCTGCAGCCCTCGGTTCCCCAAAATGGAAATGTTGTCTGCTTCCCCAGCTCATTGTTCTAATCCTCTAGCTCTGCCCAACCAGTCCTTCAGATGAGAGAGAAGCTTGCTCCACAAACTGTCAGGGGCCAGAGCTGAAACCGAAGTAATGGGAAACCAGCATGGGGATGTGAGAGCTGAGTGGGGTGTCTCTGATGTTCAGGTCAGACAGGCACACTCCCTCCTCCCGACGTCCCTTAGGGGAGAGAAGTGGAGGCCATGTTTTTCCTTTAGAACCCTTGCAATTCACTGCAAATGCTCAGGGGCCTTCCCAAACACCATAGATATACAGAGGTTCTGCATCAGCAGGAGGGTTCATCCCTTCGGTTCTAACCTAACAGAGCCTCTAGTTACCCACCACCTTCTTGTCTGACTATAACTCTTCCTGGTGTGTGGACTAGATACATTTGTGATACCTCCACAGTGAGATAAGAGAGCGCCTAGAAGACTGAGCTTGGAGGATTGCTGGAGAGGGAAGAATGGTGTGGCTGAAACAACGGCCACTACAGGAATGAATCCTCAAGGCTGCATGTTCCACCAGGGCGAGGGCTCAGCAAAATGTCCAGTGGCATAAAAAACAATATTTCTCTAGCTCTGTGGAGCACTGACAAAGTTACCAAAGCTCCTAATTATTCACACATCATCTTATTTCATGCTCTTGCTGATGTCGAGAAGTCTCTGACAGGTATTCGCTGACAGAGGAAAATGCCAAACACAGAAGGAGGATGTAGCTGTCTGAGGCCACAGCTGGGACTAAAACCAAGCACCTGAACCCACCTGGGCCTCTGCTGCCCACTGCTTCCTCCACAGCCACTCTTCAGAGCAGCTGGCTGATAATCTCTGTGTGCTAAGGCCAGAGACACATGAAACCTACTGAGGAAGCAGCTTTCTCCAGAGATGGAGCAATTTTAATTTCTAGACACTGTCCCAGGGGGCCTCTTCTCACAATAAACTGCTCTTTTAGTTATGTTTGGGCGTCTGCCAGCCTCTCTACATCCCTCACGAGACAAGCAGCTGAAAACAGGTGCTCCAGTTAAGAGTTTACTCCAAGAAGAACCACATCTACCCAGACCCCAGCTGTGTGATTTGTCAAAACTCTATCTCCTAGCCTGTCTGTCCCTCCTGGGACTGAAGCTAAGGATACTAATGAAAACCAACATACAAGCCCTCCTGAGCTTCCTCAATATCCAAACAAGACTCTGGGCTACGCTGATATGTTTCCTCTTGACTAAGCCATGCTGGTTTATGGAAGGCGGGGTGGATAGTGAAAAATGTCCCTCAGGGCAGAAGCAAGGTAAGACGGCCACTAAAGGAGAGCTCTCCTCCCTTCTTGAAGATAGACCCTGGCTGGTGTGGCTCAATTGACTGAGCACCGACCTGCGAACCAAAGGGTCTCCAGTTTAATTCCCAGTCAGGGCACAGGCCTGGGTTGCGGGCCAGGTCCCCAGTAGGGGGCATGTGAGAGGCAACCACACAGTGATGTTTCTCTCCCTCTCTTTCTACCTCCCTTCCCCTCTCTAAAAATAAATAAATAAAATCTTTAAAAAGAAGAAGAAGAAGAAGAAGAAGAAGAAGAAGACGACGACGAAGATGACGACAACAACGACAGAGACAAATGTGTCCCAAAATAATAAATAATGGTCCATTCACTCAAATGTTAAGCAGATGTAAAACGGCATGGAAATAAAGCTTGTGATAAACTTTAACATATACTAAGTATGTACATACACTATTACAAGTGTAATATATAAACAATAAACAGAAAGAACAATATAAAATGCTTAGAGTTAACATGTTAAAATATGGGAATTTATGTTGCTTTTCTCTATTTTTCCAAAACTACTACAGCTACATTACTTTTATAGAAAAACAAAAACCATTTTTTAAAAAAACAAAAAACCAAGAACCACTCCCCTGAAATTTAAAAACTGTATACTCATTGTGGTTGCAGATACAGTTGACCCTTGAACATGGCAGTTAGGTGCACTGACCTTGTGTGCAGTTGAAAATCCGTATAAAACTTTTGACTCTCCAAAAACTTAACTACAGTCATCCCTTGTATCCATGTGGGATTGGTTCCAGAACCCCTGTAGTTATCAGAATCTGTGGATACTCAAGTCCCTTATACAGTTGGCCCTCTGCATCTGCAGATGAAAATCCTGGGGATATGGAGGGCCAACTGTGGATTATTGAAAAAAGCTGAGAGCAAGTGGACCCACGCAGTTCAAACCCATGTTATTCAAGGGTTAACTGCACATATTTAAGTAAGCACAGGAGATCATAAACCAAAATAAAAACACAGGTTGTATTCAGGTAATTTGGTTTTCAGGTGGTGGTGGAATTTCTTCAATCACAAAAGAAAATGTATCATTAAGAAGATAATCAGAAAGAAATAAAGACAAGACTAGGGGCTTTTCTTGCAGTGAGTTAAAAACAAAAACAAAAACTAAAACCTGCAGAGTCTTAGTCATTTCTTTGAAGACTCAGCTGGGAGTCTCAGGGACAGCAGGGCACAGAGCACTGGGAAGACAGTCCTGGGCCCAGCCTCCTCAGTGGCTGGATGACAGTGTGGATTCCGCCACCTGCTACTGCTAAAGAAAAAGTGAGGCAGGCAACCTGGGTTCCAATATGGCTCCAGCAAGTTGTATAACCTTTGGAGCTGTGGTTTCCTAACATGTCCAAAAAGGATTGGAGTTCTTGCCCTCCTTTACCTTAAGAGACTGCTGGAAAGAGCCACAGACATGAATGAGCTGGGAGCTGCCTAGGGCTCTGTGTGCATGCACGATTTTGGTGGGGGTGGGTCTCAAACCTGCCACAGATCATCTGGGAAGCTTTTAATAAAATACTCACATTTTAGTCTGGCCTCAGAGAGTCTACTTTGGTAGTTCTAAGATGGAGTCTCAGTATCTGCATTGTTTAAAAAATTCCCCTGGTTGATTCTGCCATGCCCCAAAGGTTAAAATCAGCATCTTCCAGGGTCAGATGGACATTGCCTCCCCAATACAGAACATGCTCTAAGAAATAACAATCAATATGGTAAAAGTGGAGTTTTTAGCTACTACTAGTGGGACTATAAACCAGAACTTTCTAAAGGGCAACCTGGCAATTTGTATCAGAATTTTGTATACACTTTGCCTAAAGAACACACTCCTAAAAATTCTCTGTGAAGAAATAATCAGGGATGTACACAAAGGTAAAGCTACAATGATGTTTATTACTGGCTATTTATCCTAGTGAAAATTTCAAAACAATTTAAGTAAGCAAGTAGGCAATGGTTAAAATAAGGTAAGTACATGCATACAACTGAAGACAATGCAGTCATTAAAGTTACGTTGATGAAGAGCGGTGAAGACATGCATGCATATGGTATGCTGTTAAGTGAAAGGGAGGTTAAACAGACTATGGTCTCATGAATATGCACATCTATGCACTACACCAAAAAAAGGCTGAGTGGATATATACCAAGGTCATTTCTGAACAGACGGGGCTGCAGATGATTTTGAACTCAGTGGTTCCGAACACAGGTATCACATATATTGAGCCCTGGCTCAAATTTCAACCCTGCCACTTAATAGCTAGATGACACAGGTAACAAGTGGATCCTCAGTTTTTTCCCCTACAAATAATCATACCTTCCTCAGTATTTCAAACCCTTAGCATGACAAATGTTTAATAAAATATCTAAGCATGAGCAGCAGCTTTTAAAATTCTCTACAATGAGCACATACTACTTTTATGCATTAGCAAATAAATCCCTAAAAGCTCTAGTCTCTGTTTGACCCACCCAAGGTTGGGCTAACACCTCCCTCCCTTCTGCAGCTGAAGGCACCCTGACTCCCACCACACTCTGATGGCTTGATCCAATCCAATAAGCCCCTGGGGCAAGGCAGAGGCCAGAACCACCCAGGGGAGGGAGGAGGGTGGCATCCGAGGTGGACTCACCAAGGCAGGGTAGGAGGGATAGCCTCGGCACTTGGCCCACACCAGCTCCAGGGGCTCCAGGTCTCCACGATCTTCAAAGGGCATCAGGAGGCTTCTGCCTGGGGGTGGGGGAGGGGAGGAGACAGTGCCCAAAGGGGGCTTGGAATGGTGCCCAGGAGTCCTCTGCCTGCGGCCTCCATTTCACTGGGGCAGCCGAAGAATGAGTCAGGGACATCCCCTCCACCCTTCCTCTTCCCTGACCCTTCCTCAGCAGTTCTTAGACTAGATGAGAGGTTGGCAAACTTGTTTTGTAAAGGGTCAAAGAGTAAATATTTTAGGTTCGTGGGCCACATGGTCGCTGTTGCAACTACTCAACTCTGCTTTGCAGCCGGAAAGCAGCCACAGGTAATCTGTAAATGAATGCATATGGCTGTGTCCCAATAAAACTTTGTTTTTGGACACTGAAATTTGAATATTTTGTAGTTTTTACGTTACAAAATATGATTCTTTCAATTTTTTTTCCAATCACCTGAAAATGTAAAAACCATTCTTAGCTCACAGACCCTTTATAAACAGGCAATAGGCTATACCTTGCTGACCTCTGGATGGTGTTCCTTGGAAAATGTAACTGCTTCATCACCAGGGCCCTTGGGAGAAGAACCACCGTCCAGCCTGGGCAGAGCCACAGACTGTCCTCTGGGCCTCCCCAGGTGGGGAGTCCTCATGACGGAGGCATCATGGAATAGGATGCCTGGAACAGGCATCCCAGTAAAGCCACTTGCTAAATGAGTTCTTTTCTGACACGGCCACACCTGGCTATCCAGGTCACCTGGATGCACAGCACTCAGCACAGCCAAACAGGTGTGCAGGTCCTTCCCCTCGCCCACTTTAATCAAACCTCATACCGGGTGTCCCGCCTGGGGCAGGCATGTCTCTTCAGTTTCCTCTGTTCTGCACCCAGTGCACTAGCACACATGGATGGGTGCTTCACAAAAACTTCTGAACATACAGTGGAATTTCTGTTCCCCTCCCCACATCTATAAACTGGGAAGTGGGAGGCGACCACACTCAACCAAGGAAAAAGGCCCAAATCTCACAGAATGGGAATTATGTTTCCATTCTGAAACATAATGGTAACATTACCACCCTTATGTATAATTTTTTTAAAAAATGCACTACTAATTGTGAGGTGTTGTTTCTACCTACCGAGTCAACAGCAATAATAACAAAAAGATAAACCCCAATGCCAGAGAGGCAGGCTGCAGGGAAACTGTGCAGTTACACACTACTGAGACAGCTGCAGGCCAGGCCAATCCTTCCAGAATGTAATTTAGTGTAAGTCTCAAGCGCCATAAAAAAAAATGTATGAGTCATCTGCTCCAGTAAATTCCTTCCCTGGGAACTTAGCTGAAGAAAATAACTTTAAAAACAAATTTATAAATTTTGAATAAAAATATGGTTCACTACGGATAATGTTAAAGTCAGAAATAAGTGCCTAACAATAGAAAGGTTAATTATAATGAACTGTTCTAATCATATATATAAAGATATCAGTATGAAGAAAGTATGAGATAACATTGAAAAAAAGAATACAAAAGAACAAAGATTAGCATTTTCTTAAAAACATGTCTGAAATAAACAGAAGGCAACACAGAAATGAAGACAACTGTGTTAAGGTGATGAAACAGTGGGAGGTCAATTTCTTTCAGCATCATTTTAATAAGTATGCAGTTTTAAATATAAGAATAAAATGTCAAAATGTCTCCAACTAAAGCACAAAGCACGTGCCAATCCACTCCCAATTTTGTATCTAGACACGAGCCTTGCCTCCTGGGCGCTGATAGACAGTAGTGAAACATGCAGGCTTGCATTCAACACACATACAAAAAAAAAGTGATGATAAGGGAAGATGACACAGTTGGGAAAAGGAAAGAGGAGAAGAAAAGCCCTGAAGCCTGTGTGTTAGATGAAAGCTTCAAAGGCGGGCACCCGACGCACACCTGCCACGGTGGGCTGGACAGCTGCTCAGAGAATAGCCTGCTCGGCACCTGCTTGTCCTGAGCCCCACCCAGGCCTCTCCTTTGGCCCTGCCCTGTGCTTTATTCCCTTGATCTAAGGAGAAGAGACCCATGTATTTCACTGTTCGGACTAGATGGAGTATGTGTCATGATGGGAGGGCTGAAAGCCCTGGATCTCATGAAATGACAAGGTCATGTGTGAGATTCAGTGATACAGGCTATCGCTAATGACCCCAGTGAGGGAAGATGGGTTACACCTATTGAGATTACAAATGCACACTTCAATACTGCAACTCTACTTCTATAGATATAACCCCCATGAATACAAAATGATCTATGTACAAGGTTGCTTACTGCAACAGTGATCACAACAAATCTGTGAAAACAATCGGAATGTCCATCTGTAGAGGGCTGGCTAAGTAAATGATGGTACTCCTACATAATGGGACATTAGGCAGATGACAAAAAGCACAGAAGGATCTCTAAGATGTATTATTAATGGAAAAGAAACAAAGATGGGAGGAACTTGTGTGTATTAGGCTTCTCTAGTCATCCTGCTACATATACACATGAGGTTTGGCTTGTCTAGTAAGGATAACAGCTGGAAACACACAAAAGAAACTGCTAACAAGAGGCTAACCTGTTAGCCACCTATTAGCCACTGTTAGGGAGAGAAGCACTGGTTTTTCATTATGCACCCTTTTTGTACCTTTCTGATTTTTGTTACCATGTATGTATATTACCAATTCAAATTTAAGATGAATTGGGGGGTAAAAAAAAGAGTATGAATGACCTGGGAAGGAAGACCATCTTCCTGCCCAGTGTCCAAGGGTTTGGAGGAGCTCAAAGTCTAGCCAGACCACAGAACTGGTTCTTTAGAAGGCCTGCCCCCCTCCCCCACCCCCTGCCACAAATCCACCTGTATATCACTCCTTACCTGAGCCACTGTAGTCAGAGTCTCCGTTCACCCCTTCCAGGAACGGTACTCGAGACAGGGCTGGCTTCCCACGGCTGCGTTTGGGGGGCATCAGACCACTATATACAGAGCAAGGAGGAAGAGGGGGATGAAATGAGCAATTTCAATGACTAACACCCCCATTCCTGCTCTCCCATGGCAGACAGGAGTAGAGCTGTGTAAGTCCTTCAAGAAGAATGGTTTCTCGCCTTCCCCTAAAAACTCACACTAAGCTATGATATACTTCAGAAAGTTCCCATGAGGCTTTGAAGAACCATTTCATCCATGTGTAAGGACTGAAACTGGGAAGAGATGCCTGTTCCCCTACTTGGAACCTTGGACTTCATCCAGAGGAAAGGGCACCCCAGGCACTTGTTAATCCTTCCAGTTTAAACAATGGGGCCAAGAAAAGGGTCCATCTCACATCTGTTCAGAATTCTTTGCTCTGTGGCCCACACTGCTTTTTCTTTGGAAACCAATTTGTTTTTTAGAGGTACAAAAATCTGCCTCTTTCCCAAATTTTCTATAAAAGACATGTCTTTAAAAAAATCCACTTCTTACTTCTACTGTAAGTTATGTGTGCGAATTTTTCTTAGAGATTCCTTTTTAACATGGCTACTGCAAGGAGGTAAAAAAAAAAACATGTTAGACAAAGACTAAAAGGTAATAAGCAAAAATGAGAACAGTAACACCAGAGTAATGGTATAACCTGAATCCACCCAAGCATCAGTATTTTTAAATAGCTCCCAATGCAATTCTGATGTACAACCATAATTGGGAGTCTCTAGGCAACAATGATGTGGCTAAGGCTTTCTTTTCATCCAAACTTTAAAAAACATTAACACTATATAATTTTTTCAACTAAAAAAGCGATTAAAAGACAGGCTAAAAATCTGCAGGATAACAGGAATGCTTAAAAGACCTCTGGTGGTATAAGAGGAGGTCAGGGTTAGGACTGGTTGGAGAGTACGGTGCTCCTGTTTTATTGAATCATAACTGACATCATCATGGTCTTACACAGAACACCTGCACAACCAGAACTCAATGAATCACAAGCCTTTAACAACTAGTAGGCTGAGAGGTTTTTTGCATCTAGTCAAAATTAGGGCTTGTTTGGAAAAACACAAAGAACACTGAGTTCACATTTAGGATTCAGTTCCCACTCACCCTACAAAAATCTGTCACAGAGCTTACAGACTCTGAGGCCTTATAAAAATATAAGGTACTAATAATTTTATTAGGAAAGCCTCTCTAAGTTCACATCACGGATCTGGGAAGATATCTTCAAATATAACAAAAGAGGGCCCATGAAAGTGGTTAAGAAATTAAACTGTAGAGCCAGACTACCTGGGTTCAGAACCTGGCTCTTTACTAAGTAGCTTTGTGACCTTGAACAAGTTAATCAACCTCTTTGAAGCTATGTCCTCCATGTGTTCCTGTGAGGATTTAATGGATTAATACACAGGAAGCACTATTACATACCAAGCACTCAATAAATAGCAGTTCTATAATAAATATTATATGAAGGGCAGTAAATTTTAATGTCTCACTTTAAATTTAATAAACTACTAATGTTGTACTATCAAATGATGAGCTCTGAGAATGATGAGCTCAATAAAATGGGACGCAACACCAAAACTAGGTCTGCGTTTTCCTGTTTCACAGAAAAGCACGAGTGACTCAATCGTGGCCTGCGTTTCAGCCTCTCTCCAAGTTATCCAGGCCTATGCAGACGGCCCAGGCAGATGGCCCATCCTGTAATTATTTTGCCTACTGGTTTAACATTTAGCTCTGCCCTCTAGAAGATAAGCTCCATGAGAGCAGACACCTTCTCGGTGCTTAGAACAATGCCTGGCTCATATTAGGTGTTCCATTAATAACTGAGGGAATGACCCATAGAAAGTGCGGCCCTAAACTGCTCAGAAAATCATTAGAACAGATAAGCCAAGGGGCATGTGTGTGGGGACAGGAGTGGGATTAGTGACCAGAAGTTCTTTCTAATTCTGGGATTATATGATTCAAATCAAATTAGTAAGTAAGATAGTCCTTTATATGTTTATTACTGCAGTGTAGAAAACAAAAAGAAAGAAAAAAACTCCAGCAGCCAGCGCCCCTGAATCTCCTGTTTTAAACCTTAAAATTCCACTGAGAACCACTCAGTTAAAGAGGAGATGCCTTCCAAGGGCACTGTTTCCACGCTGAGTTAGGGCCCCAGAGGAATCAGCGGCACTGGACGGGAGTTCTGCACAAAGACAAAAACAGCCTGAAATGGTAGGCTAATGATAGTGCCTGGCCTGGCTTGCTTCTTGAGGCTTAGAGCTGGGAAGAGTGCCCTTCCCAGAGGGGGGAAGCCCAACATGCCTTCAAACTTTAGTCAAGGTGTAGGAGGGGGCAGTTTGGTACCCCACTCCTACCCCGCTCTCAATGAACTGGGTTTCCAGGCACCATTATCTTTGAAGCGAGTCAGGAACTCCAACCCAGGAGCAGGCTAGAAGCACCTTGTAAGATGCTGAAATCTCTGCCTCTTGTCTATGCCTGGTAACGGTGTTCTGTGCCACCTACTCCCCCTATATCTCTGGAGGCTGCAACATGGGAAAGAGTAAGTAAGATAGGGCAATTCTGAGGCATGTGGGGAGGGCAGTCTCAAAGGAACCACTGAGAGCCAGGACCTGCCACAGCAGGGGCCAGTCCAGACCTAAGGGGAGCTGGCGGTCTCCCATGGCCCCACCAGGAGCCCAGCAGCCAGGGTAGAACAAGCACCTAACAGCACACCCAACCTGCCTTGGAGGTGGTTCAAACACAGACAACATAGTCTTGTGGTGCTCATTCCCCTGGGACCATTTCCCCTGCTCGTAACCCAGAATCCACTCAGCAGTCATGTAGAGGGACCACAAGGTCAGCCTCCAAGACAACTCTTTTTTTCCTTTGTGGCACCAAGTGTCTCTCATTACCAAGAGTCCCACACTCCCTGGTTCTCACAGAGCTCACAAGACAGAAATTCAATAAACCCTTGGACTTGGAGGTTCTGGTATCAGAAATCCCCCCTTTAGGTAAGAGAATGGGAAAAGAAACCCATCCCTCCCTAGCTCAGCAATGGTAAAAGAGCTGGAACTTTTGTCTAATAAAAGGCAATTCCAAATTTCCTATCAGCTCATTTCTTATTCTCACACCACACCTCTAAAGGAGCCATGGCTATGACGCCCCCAAAAGCAAAGGGTGAAAGTATGTCTGCAATGAGTTGAGTTATCTGAGTGGGTCTAGGGGTGGGCAGGGGACTGGCTCAAATGTTAACCTCTCTGGGCAATAGAGATTTGGCTGGCCCCACCCTCTAGAGCCAAATTCAGCTCCACCCTGTGAAGCCTCAGCATCACTCCTCCCCTCCTGGTGGAGCAGGCCTGAGTCAAGGGTCTTGTTTTTTCCTAGGGGCTACTACAGTTACAGACCAGAGGCCTCAGGCAATAGCAGGGCTGGGGGAAGAAAAAACCTGAGAAAAGCTGAAGGAGGTTCAATCTGCAGCTGAGCCAAGAATAAAGGGAAAGGTGGTGAGGCTGCCAACAAAGCTCTGGGGACAAGTATTCTTACCTGCAAGCTTCAAATGCCAGTCCACCAGTGAGGCCCAAACTACATTCTGAGTCAGACCCGCTTTCGGTGTGTTTTCCAAAGCCGTTGGTTACGCCTGCCAAGGATACACAGAGTGAGCCTGAGTGCAGAAACCCCCCTTCCCCTGACCCACACTGCAGTGCGTGAGCCGAGGGTGCCGCGAGGAGGGGTGGAATAAATGGCTGTGCCTTCCCTGTGGAAAATGGATCTTGGGTGGTGGTGTGTGATAAAGGTTGGGAGAAATGTTGGCTGAGGTAATGAGCAGACACTGCATTTTCCTTCCCTTCTTTTGGTTTTACTGTAAGGAAAACACAGCACACAGCTCAATCCAGTTATTGTCATCTGGCTACAAAGGGAAATACCAAGACTTTCCCACTCTGGCTGGCTCACAAGTCCCTGGATATGCTTCTCATTTCAGGTCTCAATTATCAGGGAGTCTCCTTTGCCTCTTAGGGAGCCCACCCGCCTGGCCTTTCAGATAAACACTCACACACCCTATCCACCACAAAGCTGGCAACAGCTAGCTTCATTCTTTTGGGATGGTGTCAGGGGAGGCTGAAGCAGGATAAGGGCTGTGTCAACCACACCCTGAGATATCGAGTTCTGCTCCTCAGACTTGAGGAGGGGGTACTTTTCAGCAGAACTAAAGCAGACCAGACCTTCCTGGAATGGGGAGTCAGAATTCCCTGGGTTCTAGACTGAGATCTAAAATACAGGTCCCTTTTCCTCTTTAAGCCTTGGCCTCTCCTTTTGTGAAGATAATATATTATCTATTATAATATATGGAGGATTCTATTATGGTAAGTATGAACGAGAGGAGGTCTGTTTACAGCAGGGGGCCCTTTGGAGGCAAATGAAGACTCTGCTCATCTCAGGGACACAAGCTGGTCTGCTGTGAAGTCTTCAACTCTCCATCCATCCAATTCTTAGCTACAACCCAGAGTCCTACAAGTCTGGGAGCCAAGTCAAAAGCTCTAAGGCACCTTGGCCAGAAAACTGTGAGGCAAGTGACACCTGTAACAGCAGGTGTCTGAGCCAGGATATCCAGACCCTGACCTGGCTCTGCCTCTAACATTGTGACCTCAATTTAAACCACCAGGCCAGCTGTGCCTCAGATGTCTCATCTGTAGAGAACCAACACCTGTTTTTGTGAGAGTCAGTGAAGGCTGTGCAGAAGTATTTCTGAGCACCAGGCAGCTGGACTACAGAGGAGGAATAGATTCTAGCTACATCCCCAAGCAGCGGGTCCTCTCAGGTTGGATGAGCCTGATGTCGTTTCCCAGGAGCAAGACCTTTCATTTTTAGTGCACAGTGTTATCAGTATTGTTTGGCTGTGCCTGATGTGGTTAAGAGGATGACAGCAATACTGTTACCATCTACTGCTACATGCCAAGTGCCTTATACAGACTATTTCCAATCCTCAGAGCCCTGCAAAATAGGTATCCCTAGTCCCATATCAGAGATCAAGAATCAGGCTTAGAGAGCCCGTTCAATTTGCACCAGCTAATTGATTTGCTACATAGCTGGTAGGAAGACAGAATTGGAACTGCGGTCTGCCTAACTGTAGGCCTCAAGCTCTTGAGTATATAGCAACATAATGCCCTAATGCAGGAAAGCTGGGCCAGATGGGAAGGGAAGGTAGGTGTTAAAAAGGAAGAGAGAAAAGCAGAAAATGCATGTGCTGCCCACACAGCCCACAGCCACCACATAAAAGGACATGGGAGGGACATGAGGAGCAACAGCCAAGAGTAGGCCCTCCCCACCAAGCAAGCTGGCCTTCCATATCCCACTGAGACTCAGCTACTCTGTCTGGCAATGAGGGCCCTGTCCATTCAGGCCCACCTCACCATCCAGACTTGGTTCCTGATGCTCCAAAAGGCCTTCTCCAAACTGTCCCTTACAGGGACTCTGTCCTCGTTTCCATACACCTGGGCCTGATCCCTTTGTCCTGTCTAGTCCTTTTATTCTGCCTTCATCCGTCCAGGCCAGCTTAGGCACCAACTCTTCATGAAGCCTTCCTAACTCCTCCAGCTCATAACCCTGAACATGTCCAGCAGTGCTGCCTGACATATAGCCACATGCTGTTCAGCACTGTGACACCTCTGCACCTCCGGAGACCACTGGCCTCCCCACTGGCCTGTGAACCCTTCTGGAGCTGGAACTGATCCTGACTTTATTAATAGCCCCCACCGTGACCAGCTGGTGCTAAACATATAGTAAGGATTCTTTAATGATCAAGACCCCATTACCTACTTCTGTGACCTCATCTCCTAATAACCCCTGGCTCACTCTCCTGAAACCAGTTGTTCCCTCGCTGTTCCTCAGACATGGAGGCATGTTTGAGGCCACCACCAGGGCCTGTGCACCTGCTAGCCTATCTTTGTCTATCTTTTTGGAATGTTCCTCTCCCAGATACCCAAAAAGCTCACACCTTCGACTCCTTCAGATCTTTAGTCAAATGTCACCTCCTCAGAAGGTCTCCCCTGGCCACCCTCTCTAATACCACCCCAGCATTCCTTAAGTCCTTCCCGCTGGACTTTCATCCATAACTTCTAATATAAGACACAATTCACTCACTTGCTTTTAGTTTATCTCCCCTTCGAGGGAGATTTTTGCCCAGTACCTAAAATAACGTTGGGTATAAATACCTGATGAATAAATGAACTAAAATGAAGACAAGATCCATTATGCCATATACAGCTTTGCATCCTCCTCAGGGCGAAAGAGAGCCCCAGACACAAATCAGCCCTCTCAAAATACTTGCTCACAGCCTATCTTCCCAGGCCACTACTCATCCTGTGCCACACCTAACTGTGAGCTATAGAGCACTCAATGCTACTATTGGCAACCACAGGGACCATCAGGGAAGCGGCCAACGGAGGGGGGTTCTGGCTGGCAAGGCAAAGCAGGGAAGCACATGAGATGTAGTGACAGAAGTCATAGGCGGGGTCACCTGCTTCTTCCTCCTGCTGGGGGGACCTCTCCCCTTCACTCTCACTACAGCTCCTGCTCCTTGGCCGCTTCCGGGAGTGCCGCTCATCCTCGGTGCTGGCAGGAGAGGCGGGAGAGCCCACTGCACCATGGTCCTCACCATTCTCCAGAGCCCCATCTTGGTTCCTCTGCAGCTTAACCCCATTCTTGGCCTTCTTGAAGAGGACTGAGGTGCGGCGGCCCACACTACTGAGTGGGGTACCGGACGGGGTATCGGAGGCCATGAGGGACAATCTGTTGATGCCACTGTCACTGAACAGGTGTTGCAAGGGCTCGTTCCCTAGCTGCAGAGGTGATTTTTCCGAAAGCTCATCTTCTTCCACCTTTCTGGATTTTAGGAATCGGCTTGGAGGCTTGCTATCATTGATTGGTTTTAGAGTGGGGGGATCTGGAGGGGATTCTTGCTCAGACAAGGAAGGTGCAGGCCCAGTGGGCTCCAGGGTTGGTGGGGGAGGCAGTTTGGAGTCATCTGTTAGAGAAAAACAGAACCTGCTTGAACATTTTAGAAAATTCTGCCCCTACATGCCAGATACTGACACTGATAACCAAGAACCAAAAGGACTGGCTATTACAAGGTTTGAGAAGCATCCCAGGTCTCGTTCTGAGGTAAAGAGGATGTAGGTCTAAGTTTTATTGACACTAGTAGTCCTCAACCCTGAATATGAATTAGGGTCACCTAGGAAGTTTCTTAAAATTTCAATGCTGAGGTCCCATTCCAGGCCAACCGAAACCAAACCTCTAAAGATGGGGTACTTTCTTTAAGATTACTAGATGAGTCTGATGAAGTGAGGGTTACGAACCATTACACCTAAGAAAGTCAAAAGCCCCTGTCTAATCAATAATTAGGTAAGTCTCAGCTATATAGACTAGGGGTCTATAACTCTCATTAGACTCCAATGTTTTTCCATCTTTCAGTGTATTTTGTTTTATGTCACCCAAGTAAAGCAAATAGGACAAGTAGAAAGAGTAAGTTTACAGATATGAGAAAATGAGGCCAAGTTAAATTGGTGGTTCCCAAACATGTCTGTTTACCTACCACCTTGAAACTTTTAAAAACAGACTTCTAAACCACAGTCAAGACTTCCCTAATCTGAACCTGGGGAATTTTGTTTGAAACCCTCTAGGAGAAGCTGTTGCAGCTGGGCCACAGGGCATGACTGTGCTGCCACAGCCCAGGGGTGGAGATACAAGTGGCGTGCTGGCCCCCACATGGGGAGTCAGGAAGAATCACAATGAACACAAAGTCCTCTAAAGCCAAATAAGACCTCTTAGCCATGTCCCCATTCTCTGCCAACCTAAAATAAGATGGGCCCATTCACTGTACTTTGGCCCCCTTCCCTCTGGAAATAATTCCCAACCTTTAGAACATATGGATGACAGGTCCTCCAAAGCCATAGGCTCAGATCCAAGGACAGGTAGGAGGGAGACAATTCTGTCCCCAGCGAAGTGGAGAGAATGGGAAGCAGTGTAGATTTCAAGCATGAGTCTCTGAGAATCACTTCCCCACCTGTCTTTTCTAGCCTGGCCTTTCTGCTTGGGATGGGCCTACAGACATGGCCAGCTACGGTCAAAGCCGTGAAGTAGTTTGAGAGCCCAGGCTATCTTTAGAGTCTTTCTTTTCTATCCCCCCACACCACAACCTGAGCTGTTCTAAGAGCCTCTCTACATAATTGTATAAGGTGAGTGGATATTTAGCTGGTATGTGCAATATGACCTTATCAGGTGCAAAACACTGAAATACTCCTTTACTGGTTAATAACAGCTGCTGGGCCCCAGCATCTGAAACTCCCTGGACCTGCCTGCCCACAATCCAGCAACTAAATATCCACATCAGTGGCCACCAGGAGTCCACTCCAATACAACAGTCAACATCTACTCTGACTGATAAACTGTGGTCTCTACTATCTGTTAAATATTTTGAATATTATCCCTAGGAGTACATGGAGAGTGACCCCTCCGAGGGCTTCGGCTTGCCCACAAAGGTCAGACCTAAACTTAAGGAAAGATGCTTCTATTACGGGATTTCAACTTAATTCTTGCTCCCTTACCCTGCCACCCAGCATCCTGCCTGCCCATGCCTGTCTCTCACCTCTGTCCCCATCTTCTTCTGGCTCCTCCTGCAGGGCCTGCTCCAGCACAGCTGCATCTCCCTGAGGCCCTGCTGGCAGCTCCCCATTGGACACCGTCTTGTTCAGTGAGGGTGGCTGTGGTGGGGGCTGTGCCAGCTTCTGCCGAAGAGCATTGATCTCCCGGCGCAGCATGCGGACACGGCGGGTCCGGGCCCCACTGGACCTCATGGCACTCACCAGGTCCAGTTTCTCCAGCAGCTCCTTCAGCTGCACCTCCGGGGACAAATGGGCCCGGTTCTCTGGGATGAGGATGTTGTCCACTGCCAGGGAGAAGAGAGGACAGAAGGGGCTGAAGGACCTGCTCGGTCCAGGGCAAGGGGAAGGGGCTGAATCCTTCACATGCAAAATATTCTGGAATGCCTGGGCCAGTGGTTTCCAGTAACATCACTCTGGGGCCTTGGCCCTGGCACTACTGCTGCCTACGGGCAGCCACAGGGACAAAATCAGGACCTAGAAAACACCTGCAGGACGCAGTCCACCGTCACAATTATGGGCTCCACGGAGCAGGCACAAGGCAGCCTGGCAATCCCCTGGCCTCAGTGACTGTTTGGCTGCTGCTATCAGAAAGGAGAGAGCTGGAGCAGGCAGAGAGTGGGGCCAGAGGCAATTCCATTTTCTAGTCCTCGACCTGCACTCTTCTAAATGAGTAAGACATACAGCAGCATTGCACTTCCCTACCCCAAGGCTCCAATGGCACACAGAGGGGTCCAGGAGAGGAAGGCCCCAGTTGCGGCTTCAGCTTTTCAAGCAGACAGCTAGTATCTGACTTTCCTTTTCTACCATTCAGGAAGTGCTCAGTGAATTAGTTAAACTTTAATCCTTGGAACTGTCCCAGCCACAAGGAGGTGTATTCCAGCCTGTGCCTACCCCAAACTTTACTCCTAGAGTTTACCCTATGGCCCCAAGACCCACCCTGATTCCTGGCTCTGTGGGCTCTGCCCCTGTGCCTCTTCCTAGCCCCTCTCCTCCCCACCCATCCCGGCTTCTCACCATCTTCCCAGGAGAAGCGGTAAAAGTCCTCCAATTTGGGTGACTCAGGCAGGTGGGTGCCCCTCTCGGGGTCATAGCCGATGTTCTCTGCCTGCCGCCGGGCGTGCCGCAGAATGGCCCCTCCTAGGTCCCGCAGGCGGACAGCTGCTCGGTGGAAAATTGTGTCTTTAGCATTATACTTCATGCAGTTGGTAACTATAAGGTTAAAGTCCTCCTCAAATTCCTCCAAGGTGCGGTACAGATGGGACTCCAGCTTCCGCCTCATAGTAGAAAAATCCATTGGCTTGGATATGAATTCCAGGTAATCTGGAACCTAAACATATAAAACCTGTACATTTACAACAACCATTTACTAGCCAAACAGATGTACCCTTCACAGGCACTCTTGCCTCCCCGTTTTGTGGTTTGGTCATTCTGGGCTAACTCAGAGCCCCAGAGCCCTGGCCCACCCTGGCCTGCTGACCCCTACCATGGGCAAGTCTACTACCCTTATCACACCCCTCCAGGTTTTGTATACTCTGTCAGCCAGCCCCCTCCTGGCCTACTCAGACCCTGTTTCCAGTTCAAGAGGGGCTCACTACTCAGGAAGTGGGGTGGGGGGAACTTGCCTCACTCAGGTTGACAGGTTCAGCGAAGATATGTGCAGGATCCTTCTCCTGTAGCAAATCCAGTGTTATCCTCAGCAGAACATTGAACGGCATCAGCTCTAGCTCCATGGCAGCCTGCTGGACCTTGATCTGTGGAGAGATGGGGAGAAATCAGGACACCACCCCCTCCTCCCCCACCACAAAGAGGCACTGAACTTTTCCTTGATAATTTGACTTTTTGTATAAAAAATTTAATTAAAAATGTGTATAATAAATTTTCACAGGCTATTATTAAGCTGACCAGTTTATAAGGATCTAGCACTTAACTTACAGCCTAGAAAAAAAGAAACTTAACAGCTACCACTATGTGGATGTTCACTATGTATTAAGCACCATACCAAAACTTAGAGTGACAATAAGTATATAGTTGACAGTTGACTAGCACAGGTTTGAATTGAGCAGATCCATTCATACATTGATTCTTTTCAATAAATACTCTAAATTTATTTTATCTTCCTTATGATTTTAGTATTTCTTTTTCTCTCACATACTTTATTGTAAGAATATAGCACATAATATATGTAATAAACAACATGTGTGCTAATCAACTATTAATATTAGCAGTAAGCTTCTGGTCAACAGTAAGCAATTAGTAGTTAAATTTGGAGGGAGTCAAAAGTTATATGTGGATTTTAAACTGATGGGGGGCCAGAGCCACTAATGCCCACTCTATTCAAGAGTCAATTGTAAGAATAATTAATACTCTTATAGTCCTACCTAAGTGCCAAGTAACACTCCAAGCATTTTACATAATGTAAGTGAGTATATGTGGTAGGTACAAATGAGATATTTTACCAAGAGGAAACTGAGGCACAGAGAGACTAACTGACTGCCCCCAAGTCCCAAAGCTAATAAGGGACAGAGCTGGGACTCAGACCCAGACAGCCTGGTTCCACAGTATGTGCTCTTGACTACTATGTCACGCTGCCTCTCTATTTATATTACCTCAGTTAATTATCACAACAACCCTAAAGAAGAAACTTATTATCCCCATTTTATACATCTGAAATCTGAGGTTTGGGAAGAATATGATGAGTCCTCACTAACTCAAAGTTACCTGGCTAGAAAAGAACGGAAATAAGATTTGAACCTGGGTCTGAACTCATCCAAGGAGCACAGTGATGATACAAAATGTGCCTTGGGCCCGAATTCCCACCTAGCGTATTAAGATATTGATACTACTGGCCTTTGGAACATCTGGGTTGGCCTGGAGTGACTGGGACCTCCAGGCTTACCCCTCAAGCAGCAAACAGCCTCACATGTTTATAGTAGTATGCTGTGAAATGTTATTATATATTTGTGCCTACTGTGAAAAGGTTGGGAAGCCACAGATCAGACTCTGAAAAGTCCTGCCTCTTGGCTATATCAGAACAGGCCTGGCTGCATCTTTTTCCCTTTCATATCTGTGAACCAGAGGTAGGAAGTAAAGCTCAGCTGCAGAACCAGGCCTGGGACGACAGACAGTTTGAATCCATGGAGAAGGTCCTGAGATGTCCTCCATGGTCATCCACACTACGTATGGCAAGAGCTGCCCAGTCTCAGAGGTGGAAACTCAGGCCCTGTGCTAGGGCTGAACAGTGAAGTGACTGTTTGGAGAGAGAGAAGAATATCTTTAACCGAGGCCTATGAAGCATGTGAGTAATAGTTACTATTCCTGGACCAGAGAAAACAGTTTGGGTTCACGATTCATTCAATTAATAGTAATCACTCTTTGCTATGTACAGGGCACTGCAGTAGACACTTCATGGAGGCAGAGAGTATCAATAATGACGATGATGGCAGCTGACACTACAGCTCCTACTATATGCCAGGCACTGTTCTATGCTCTGTAAATATATAAGTCATCTAATCCTTACGACAACCTTATGAGGTAGGTTCTATTATTACTTCCATTTCACAACTGAGGAAACAGGTATAAGGAGGTTTAGCAACTTACTCAATGTCACCGAAGTGGTAAATGGCAGAGCCAGGATTTAAACCCAGGCAGTCTGGTGCCATAGTTCATATTCTTAACTACCTATCTCAACATTTGAAGGCTTAGAATACCTTTGACTAGAGGTTGGAAAATTTAAGTGACTCAAGACCGTAAGTGTTTAAGGGTCTAGTGAGGACCCCCAGAAGCTCCCAAGCCAGAGGTGATGTCTATCAGAATGGCCTCAGAAACTTTTCAAAATACTTAAGACCAGGCTACCCCTGAGAGTCCAAGTAAGAAACTCCAGGGATGGGCTCAGATATATATTGAAGCTTATGCTTGAGGCCACCAGAAGCTGAACCCCTAGGGAAAAGCTGTCAGTAGCACAACAGAGCAGGTAGGCCTTGGAAGCCATAATGCTGGGCAAGAAGGGGAGAAAGTTTATACCAGGCAGGGGCTCCAGATCTCCTGGTAACAGTGACAGTGGGAGAAAAAGTTCTTGAACAAAAGCCATGGGACTCAGAGCTCCCCCTCACCTGCTCCCGCTTGAGCTTCTCCCTCTTCCGAATCAGCTCTATCAGTAGCCGGGCCCGCTCCAAGTCATGCCGGAGCTTCTGCCAGTATTTCAGCTCTTCCTTCACTGCACTCGTTTTCTCATCCTGCTCGCGCTGCAGGGGGGAAGAGAAAGGAAGGGGGAGCTGGAGGCCCTCTTCCTGCCCAAAGTCCTCTTCCAATTCAAGCCTCATGGGGCCTTGGCAAGGAAAAGCCCCAAGCCCTTCCTTGACCCATGGTCCCCAAAAGCCCTTCCACCCTCTCTCTACCGCATTCCATCCTCCTGTGCTTCCCTGACCTTATAACAATGTCTCTTCACTGCAGCACAGTAATTGTTGGGGCAAGATCTGGGACTGCTTCCCCTACCCTTGAGGACACCAGAGAGCAGCTGTGCCCCTCAAGGCTGGAAAGAATTTCAGAAGGAAACTAATACACACCTCAGGGTGGAAAGAATTTCACCCTAGACTCTAGGGCCTAGAGCTTTGACTCTGGGCTAGAAAACAAAGTGTTCTCACTATAAGCTTAAACTAACTGACTTTAGAACACTAACACCACCACCAAATACATGATTCCAGACCTAGAAGAAGTTACAGTGTAACTGGGGAAAGGAAGAGGCTCAGGATTTGACACACAAAGGCATGGTAGTAAAAAGACAGTAAAAACTGATGAGATAAATATAAAATGCTGAGAGAATATAAAATAGAGAGGGTCTGAGTGGGTTGAGGTCAGGGAAGTCTTCCTGGCGGGGGGCAAGGGGGTAACCTTACTAGGTTTTTACATGCAGTGACAGACATGGATGAGCAAAGCAGTAAGGAAGGTCTCTTCTGGACCTGATGGGAACATAGGGTAAAAGTATGGAGACAGAATTAGTGGTTCTTTGCTTGGTGAGAAAAACGGGTTGGCCAGAGGAGAGGAGCTGGGAAAACCACAAAAGCCAAGGGAGACCCAGGAGCCAGCTGACAAGAAGACTCAAATGCCAGGCAAGAGGGCCTGAGGCCTGAACATGGCCTGCCTGGAGAGAGGAAGTATATTCTGGAAAAGGAAGTGACAGGATGGAAAATGGTGTGGAAGTCATTACCAGTTGTAGAGCAAAGAAAGAATTCAGAGACTGGTGACCACCTAGAAAGCTATTGCTGAAACTGAAGGTACATGGGTGAGCTGTGTAGCTGGAGAATGGAGACAAAGGGCCATACACTGATAAATCCCCCTAAAGAGCTTAGGGGATAATTAAATGTGGCTCGTTATGGAGGGAAGAGTCAAGAGTAACTATAAGGGAGGGAACATCTGAGGTCAGGAGGGTGGTTTCGTGACAAATGAAGAAATGTTTACTAAGGGGAAGATAATGAATTCAGTTTCCAATACCTGAGTTACAGGAAATAACATCTACATGGACATCTATAGTTCCTGTGCCTTAGAGGGACTTAGGGCAGAAAACAAGGGTGAGGACAAGACTAGAAATCTGGAGCAACTGCTAAAGTTATTTACAACTATGAGAGTGGACAAGTTCTCCAAGCAGACAGGCAGGCAGCTGAGCCCCTGGGAATGTTACCATTAAGGGGTAAGAAGTGGGATGGGCATAGGGATAGATGCAGTCTGCGGTGTGTAGGGGGTGGGAAATGGTGTCACAGAGAAGCTCTAAGACAGGTGTCAGATGTGGCCTATAGTCAATAAAGTGAGAATCTGAGAAAAGATCTGCTGGGCTGGGAGGAGGTCACTGATGGTCCAGGGGAGGCTTTGGACCATTTTGAGGAGGGATCAGATATAAACGTGCACCTAGGACTCTAGTTACAAAAGGCAAAAGTGAAATCAGACAGAATGCAGAGGGCACCACAGTCATGTGAAGGCTTGCTTCGTCCCTGGAGTAGCAGTGTGGGAACATTTAAAGGCAGAAGTAATGGAGCGAGTGAAAAAGGAGAGAGAACTAAAGATGTTAAAAGTCTCTCAGGAGGCCTGTACCCTCACAGAAAACACTAAATATGTAGCAATTCCAGTTGCTAGTGGCTAAAAGGCCATGACAATTGGGCAGCCTGGGCACTACAGCTTAGATGACCATTTATGCATTTTCTATGAAACATTTTTTGGCTGATGACAGTATAGTGTCTTGAGGAAAGTGCACCTTTTCCTAATTCATACCATATGACTGCCTGGTTCTCATTTATCCTACTTCTTCCTTTCTGCCACATCTAAAGGGTTTTCTCCACATACACAGAAAGTTGGGCTTTCTCTCCACTATCCCCTAGAATTTGCTCCGAGTCAAACTGCTCGCATCCAGAAGGAGCTGCTATCTGGTCTGAAGAGCTCTATAGTGCCAGAGGTTGTTCCTGGGATAGACGGCCTAGAGGAGTGATCACACAAAGGCAAAGGATCCACAGAGGGTTGCGGGGAGGGGGAACCCCAACCGCCATTCCTTCTCCTTCACTCTCCACCTCCTTTACCCCTCCTCCAAATCACCATGTCACCTACCTGTTCAGCGTTTCTTTGGGACTGCAGGTGGGAGTGCAAGCGCCGGATGAGGGGGACGCCATTCCGTGCCTGCCGCTTCAGTAGCCAATAGTTGTGGAGCCGCTGCATGAACTGGTTTTTCCTCTGAAAGGAGAGACCACTACAGATCTTGTTCAACCTTGAGCAGAGGCACAGGGAAGTGAAATGCAGGATCAGTGGGTAGCCCAGATTACAGCCTCCTCTCCAGACCCTACTTCATTTCTGAAGCTTATAAAGGTAGACAGAATAAAGTGGCCAAATGCCTCATCTCAGCTTGAAAAGGACAGCCAAGTTAAGCAGCTCAGATTCACCTGACTTTCCACCTCCTGCATTGCAGTCCTAAACCTCCAAAAGAACCCTCTCCCAGAAACTCTGTTTCCTGCAGTCCTGGGCTCCTGAGAAATAGGCCTGTAGCCCAATAACCCAGCCTTCTCTTGATAAAGGCAGCGAAAGAGAACAGGAACTAGAGTAAGCTATGGGCAATGCAGTCACTATTTCCTGTGGCTGAGGGTCCCACCAGATGAGGGAGTTAGTCCATGGCCAAGCTGGAAGGAAAACTAGTATGAGTACAGCAGGCTACTCCTTTCTGAACCCAAATGCAACCCCTTGGAGTTGTCTGACCTCTGGTTTTTCATTAAAAACCTCAGCAGCCTAAAAATGTCTAATGTTGAACCAAACTGTATATTTATATGGCTCTAAAGGTATAACAGGAGGGAGAATCTGGAAACTTAGCTGGCTAAACTACCCTAACACAGAAGTCTTAAGTTCAGGATTTAAGCCAGTAAGTAACATGTGGAGGGAAGGGAAAGGGGCAGGACCAGAATTCATGAGAGCCTAATCTCTATCCTAATGCCCATACTGAAAGATGGGTAACATTATTCCCATGTTGGAAAAGATGGAAAGGCAGCTTAGGAACAGAGGCTGAATAAATGTCAAAGTCCCTAAAGCAGCTAATACGATGATGGGGCTGGGGTGGGATCTGAATCCACGATCTCTTTGTTATACCATGCTGTGTTACATAATTGGTCATCCACCAGGTAAGCAAGGCCTCAGAGCTCCTGTGGTGTTTCCACCACTTTTCCTTCATCCCACTCCACTGAAAGGAAGATAGGCATGGCTAAACAAGAAGGTAAGACCTAAGAAGCATGGGCATATTGGACTAGATATTGCTCACCTGGGCCTTGCACCTTTCCAGGGTCAGACATTCCTGCCCCAAAGCCAAGCTTACAAAATCAGGGCCTAGGCCTTTTCCCAAAGAACAGATCCCCCACCAACACCCATGCCAAGCACACCTGCCCAGATGCAGGCAGCCCCCTCCCTCTATAACCTCTTGACCCTGAAGGGTCCCAATAGCATTTGTGCAGATAGGAAAAAGAATAATGATAATAATATAGCAGCAGCAGCCACTATTTATTGAGTGCTTACTATTTGCCAGGCACTGTGCTAAGTGCTTTACTTGTATTATTTATTTCTCGCAATAACCATATGAATTAGGTTCATTTACAAATAAACACACTAAGGCTTAAAGAAGTTAAGTAACTTGCCAAAAGTCACACGGGTAGTGATAGAAACAGGATCCAAATGTAGGTCTGTCTGCTTCTTAGCCAGCCTGCAAGAAACATCTATGAAAGCAGACATGACAAAAAGTCTGGTCCCAGGACATAACCACCCTATAGAAGGGGACTAAGCATTCGCCCATTCATCTCAAGGAAGAGGGTAGCCTGGAACAGTTCTGTGACTAGAAGATATATTTCTAGTCAACTGAATTCTAACTCAAGCCATGGCTTGCAACAAGAGCCTCTCCCTCCTAACCTTCCGCACTCTTCTGTCTTCTTCCCAACTGACAAGTTTGGTTGCCTGTTTCCTTCATAGAACTCATTCCCAATACCCTCCAATACTCCTTTCTCCCTACGCTTCTCATCAAGTGAGACAGACAGCAGGTATAGAATCTACGTGTATCCTGAGCCCCAGCTTGTGGTCTAGAGTCTGCCACTTTCTACCTGGTTACAGCCCTTAGACAAGGACTTGGCATATAGTAAGCGCTCAATAAATATCTCATTAAATGAATAAAGGAGTGAACAACTTTACCTCCTGTGGCCACGGTTTCTTCATCTGGGGGTGTGGGAGAAGGTGTAAGGACTACATTAGATGAATTATCTCCAAGGTTCCTCCTGCTCTAACACTGTATATTTATTCATGAATTATCACACTTACGATGAGCCTCTGCTAGAAAATCTCCCATCCCTCCAACAGCTCCAGCTACCTCTCTGATAGTTTAACAGGTCCATTGGTTTCTCCACACTCAGTGGCCATAGTTACACAGCCAAACTGAGGGATCTTAAATCTAAAAGCTTCTCAAGAGGAGCTCCCCATACATGCCACTGCCTCCCACCCCCCAAAATCCCCATCATTCCCAAGACCAAGCTTTTTGGACAGCAAAAATCCACACTGACCCCGTCAACTTGAAGTAGTTGTATCACTATAGGAGATTTTGGAAACATGTGGGGAGGGTTTTAAGTGTCACAAAGACCAGGCAATGAAGGAGGGAATTCAACTCGCATTTACAAAGACCACAGATGCTAAGCATCTAGAAATGTCTAGGACAGTCCTAATAATGAATTATCCTGTCCAAAATGCCACCTGTGTCTCTGTTGAAAAATACTGCCTTAGGCACCCTGTCACCTGAGATTCTAAGCAACTTGTTTGTCTCACCTTGAACCAAAGGATATACATTGTTCTGAGGACACAATCAAAACTACAAACAAGACTAGGCAAGCCCAGGGTCCAAAGGAGAAATTTGAGGGCACAGAAGAGAACAGATGTTCACCAACAGTGCTTGGGGAAGGAGGCCTGCCACAGGGCCAACTCCAGCCCAAGAAAAAACCATGAGTCTCTCTAGGGCACCCTCCTGGGAGGCTCACCTATAAGAGGGTATCTGTGGGACGGTGACCAAGGGCACAGTGGAAGGTGTGTCTCGACCCACTTCTTCTGGTTCTTTCTTGATCTTTTGCTTCAAAGTCATCTTGTTCTTCTTGGGCACTCCCTTAACGGGGCCACCTACTCCACTTTGGCCTTCATCTTCCTCCTCTTCTTCCATGTCTTCCTTCTCTTCCTCTTCCCCGCAGCCTTCTTTCAGCTCTTCCTCATCCCCAGCCTCACTGAGGCTTTCAGGGAAGTCACCCTTCCTTCTAGCAGTGGCAGCACCTGGTGGTGAGTGGGCCTCACAGTAGGCAGTCTTGCGCACTGTGAAGATGGTGCCATTGAGGCTGGTCTCGCGCATGGGCTCGATCTTCATGAAGAGCCCAGCCCGCTGTGCACATGTCACATGGAAGGCTGTGTAGCAGTTCATCTTATGGCACTGGATGGCTGCACCCAGTCCCTTCTGCTTGCAGATATAGCAGGTCAGTTTCCAGCGGGCAGGTGGGATGTTGTCAATGCCCTCAATGGGCTCCAGGAATACTGTGTTAGCAAAACAAACTTCAGGGATCCAGATGGCACATACCACGTGGGCCCAGTGCCCATCGCTGGTCTGTTTGAAGGCGCCACCTTTATTGGGGCAGAGGACGCAATCCACAGGCCGGGAGGGGGACTGCAAGCAACAACGGCATAGCCACTGACCCTCAGGGATGTAGGGGACGCCATAGCATTCCTGGTGTACAGCCAGGTTGCAGATGTCACAGAAGAGAATGACGTTGCTATTGTGGCATTCATCATCCAGGCACACACAACAGAAGGCGTCTTCGTCAATGAGTGACTGTTGGGCTCCACTGCTACGACTCTCCAAGTATGACTCCTTCTCAAGCCGGTCTACTAGCAGCTCAAAGGTATCTGCTGACACCAAACTGTGCCCATCTACTCGCCGCTTCTCATTCACCATGTCCAACCAGGCAAAGTCCTCCTCATCCATGTCATACTCTACCTCTGCATCCAGGTCTTCAGGTGGTTTCTCAATGTAGCGGTAGTAGGCAGCAGGCAATGGGGGTGCTTCTGGCTGACTGCCTGAGTCCACCAAGCGGAAGCTGGGCTGTGGGAGGTGGAAAGAAGTGCCGGATGCGTGCTTGGAGCAGGACTCTTTCTTCTTGCCCTTGGATGAGGGTTTTTTGGACTTGCCAGGGAACTGAGGCTGCTCACTATTTTCCTTGTTACTATTACATTCAGTGATATCTTGCGCAGTCAGCTCATCCTCTGTGATGATCTTGAGTGGGTCATAGATGCTGATACGATGCAGGCGTCCATCAATGTCCACCTCAACAATCCGCTGGGCCTGGGCATATGTCAGGGTCTCCCGGGTAGGTGAGCACTTGAGACTGTAGGGCGATGGGGAACGCCGGCCCTCGGCATTCTGCCGTGACTTCTGGTGAGGCTTCCTCATGGCACCTGGGAAACAAGGGAATAGGCCTAAGGAGAGAAGGCCAGGAAACCTTGAGGTGTATGTATTTATTCACCCTTCCATGTGATCAAGCGGCCACCAAGAAAGAGGACTGGATGTTCCCCCTGTCCAAACACTCTGCCCCTCAAATGTCCCCATGGCTTGCTCCTTCACCTCCAAGTTTTTCCACAAACATCATTTTCTCAATGAGACCTTCCCTGACCACTCTATCTAAAATTGCAAATCCCTTTCTCCTACCAACAATCTATTATCCTGCTTTATTTTTCACTATAACACTCACCATCTTTTACTATGCTATGGAATTTATCTCTTTATCATTTGTGTTTGCTTCCTTCTCCTAGAATGTAAGCTCCATGAGGGGAGGGGTTTTTGTCTGTCTTGTTCACTATACCCCCAGCATCTAGAATGGTGCCTGGCTCCCAAAAGTACTATAATACCTGTTATATAAGTATTTCTCCTCTCATTCAGCTAATACTTATTGAATGCGTATTGAATGAAAGTCGAAATAAAACATACAGGATCCCTGCCCTCTAGTTCTGTCTCATTAAAGGGACAGAAAAGTAAACAGATCAGTATCATGCAAACATAAGGCTGTGGAACAGCTAACTATGGAAAAGAAGGGGTGGTTATGGCTTCAGAAAAAAAGAAAACGAGAACAGCATCCATTTTCAAGCTCTGGACATGGACAGTGGTCCCATCAAAGGATCAAAAATTCGCAGGTCTGGAGTCTTCTTCCAAACCATCTTATCATGATCAGAAACCCTATCGCCTTGACCATGCCCCGGGGTGAAGGCACATGAAATGTCTATCTCATGTAGTCTGAGGATTTCAAACTATAGTATTCAGGGTTTTATCTGCAAAAGGCAGTGTTCAGGACGCACAGGGTAGTACATCTCAAAGTGAAAGCTCTGGAAGTGGCCCCAAATGGCACTGAAGTTGTAAGTTGGTCTATCTGAGGCCCTCGTTATTAATGTCAAGGTGACTGGGGCAATACCTGAGGTAAACTCTCAATGCATTGTTTCGAAAAGCCCCTCTCTTTCAAAATACTTATATCTAGTCTACCCTTGTGCGGCAAAGAGTACACCCTAAAGTTTTCTACACCATTCTCTGGATGGACGAAAATATTATAAGCTCAAAGGACCTGTGTTAAGCAGTTACTGAGGCAATCACTACCAAGAAAGATCTTTGGGGATATGTTGCCCTGGGGTGTGGGTAGAAACTTGAAAGGGTATGAACAGGAAGAGGATTTCAAGGAGAAAAACAGTGTCACACCTTGGCTGAAGGTTCTACCATCTCTATCTATAAAACGGAGATGATGACAGAGATGATTAGCACCTTTACAAACTACAAGGCCGTTCACTTTTAAGATTTCTCACAAATAGTTTGGGAGGTAGAATAGATATTATCGTCTCCATTTTACAGATGAATATATAAGAAGTTCAGAAAGGTGTCACTAACTCAAGTGATAAAGCTCCAATTCAAACAAAGATCTTTGCCCTACTCAACCTATTTTACTTACTAGAAGGAAGGAATACCACAGAGATGCCCTGGTCTGGCTTAAAAAAAAAAAAGAGGCTCTGAGTAAATCCAGAGTTTATTCTTGGCCCTAAATGACCTAAAGAAAGTCACTTAATCTCTGTGCTTCAATACTCCATCGCTAAAATGAAATCAATAAAATCTATCTCTTAAGGGTTGCTATTTATCAGTAAGGTATTAATAAGATCCTCATTTAAAAGGCCTCCACTCCCGAAGTGTGACTGAAACAATCAAAAAACAAAGTGGCTGAGAAATAGTGCCAGGCAGGCACACATTCGATTTCGAGCCAAAGGAAACAATCATCACAGCAATTCCGTCCAGGTTCCAGAGGCCCTTGGCCACTACATGTGCTATAAAGGCCAATTCCTTGAGGGTAACCTGGGCCAATAGACCACTTTATTGCCTCCTCCCCCTCAAGGTTATGGAGGCCCTTACATAGGTGTGAAAAACTACCTCAACACTAGCGTGAAATAGTTTAGAAAGGCTGTGGTCCCTTTGTTAAAGCAACTCTATCCTTCCTCCCTCCAGCTACCTCCCCAGCACCTCAGGTATCTCTCCACCACGCAGCAAGTATCTATGGAGACCTCTCTGGTCCCACCCAAGCCTCTGGGGGTCAAACCCTAGAGGGGTAAGGGCTGCTGGTGAGGAAAACGAAAGGAGTTCGCCCACAAGGAGCTTACAGTCTATTTTTTGGCGGGAGTTTCTCATCCCACACAACCCTTCCTACATCCCCATCTTTCGATATCTCTTAGGGGCCCCCGAGGTGTTTTCAGCATCCCCTGAGCCCTCGCTAACCGACACCACGCAGGACCCAAAGAATGAGGAGTTTCTGCAATTAGACTGTACCCCTGCGCCCCACACAAGATACTCATGAGAGGCGGACCGTAGCCAAGGCTCCTGCACCTTTAAAGGGACACCATTTCCAGAAGAATCTTGAACCTTAAGAGGAGAAAGGAGGGAAATAACATCTATACCTCAGAGGGGAGGGGGCGGGCGCGCTGGACGAACTAGCGCGGAGCCCGACCCTCGGACAGAAAGCTAGCTCCAGCGAACCAGCGGGGCATAGAGGCGAGCGCCCATTGGTCGCCTCACCTGCTTATTAAAAAAACCCGGTGGGCTAAGGGACACTCAGGGGGTGGAACTCTCCTCAGGCATGACCAATTGGAGAACGTGGCGGGGGCGGGACTCGGCGGCTGAGCTTCGAGAGCAGGGGGGAAAACAAGATGGCGGCTGCGGGAGGGGGTCTTCGCTTTTCTGCTCCCTCCCTCACCCGCCTTCCTCTTCCCCGCCGCCGCCCGCGCTCCGGGAGAGGGCCTTCGCATTGCCCCCGCCCCGCTCGGAAAGCCCCCCCGCTTCCCTCCCCAACCCGCGCAGTTCCTGGTCCCGTAGGCCCCACTGCCCCCGCCCCCGCTCTGTCCGGCCCCGCAGACGCCCCCATTACCTCAGCCGCCCGCCCGGCCCCAACGTTCGGGAGACCCTGGGCGCGGACTGGCCGGCCGTCAAGCAGGTCGGCGCGGCCCGGGGAGCGGAGCGCGGCCTCCCGCGCTGGCCTCCGCGGCCACAGTCGTGCCCCCTCCCGGCCCGCGCTGGGCCCCAGCCCGGCCGCCACCACCGCTCCCGGGGGAGGAGGGGGAATGGAGCCACCGCCGCCGCCGCCGCTACCGCCACGGAGCCCGGCCGAGGGGAGGGAGGGATCAGCCCCCAGGCAGGATCCGCCCCTCCGGCCTCCCCCCGCCACCTCCACCCCTTCTCTCGCTCCCTCCCTGGCTTCTCGGGCTCTCCCGCGGAACGGGAGCGAGAGCGCGAAAGAGGGGGAAACGGGTAAATATCCCCCCGCCCGTGTCGGGCGCAGCGGCGGCCGGGGCGGCGCTGAGGAGCGCGGAGCCGCCGCCGCCACGGGGCACCGTGCCGGGTTCGGCCTCACGGTGGCGGTGCGGACGCGGCAGGGCCGCGGCGCAGAAACGGGGTCTACACCCGCTGCGGCTCCGAGTCACTCAGGCCCAGACCCCGCGGGCGAGCCAGACCTGGGACTGGGACATTAGGGTCTCGTTGGGAAAGACGAGGATCCAGAGCTCTAGTCAGTCTTCCCCTCCCCATATGCTTGCGGGTGTTGGCTAAGGTTTGGGGCAACAACCCCCCTCTCGCATCTCGAGGGCCCCTTCAAAGGTTAAGCCAGAGAAGTCAGTAAAGTCAAAACCGGTCTGTATTTTCTGGAGGTGCAGGTGCCTGCACTTTCCCCAGAAAGTCCCATTCTTCCCACCCCCCACCCCCCCGCCGGGTCGGAGGACAAAGGTCTTAGCGATGTCCATCCCCTCCCCCAGCGAGGATAGCCAGGAAAGACCTGCCTCTGTTGTTTACAGGTGGAAAGTCTTGTTGCTAACAAGACATCATTAGGAAAGAGACCTGACTTTTCATTGTGCCACCTCTATCCTCTGAGTTTAAAAAGAGTAAACATCAAAGTTTGTCAGCCTACTTAAGGACGTCTGGTAACTCGTTTATCACTGTAGACACGGGAAACAGTCTCTCCTTAAACCTGATTGGGCTAGGAGTCGGTTAATTTAAGGCAATAAGCGGCTTACTAAAAGATGTTTGACAAATGACAAGTTCAGGCTTTCAGATTTAATCAGACTGGCTTTTGTTTTGCTGAATTTAAGAAGACGGCTCCTTTGTCACCCCCTTTTTAAATGGAAAGGTTACCTCATATGACTGAAGTCTCAAGCACCAATATTTCATGCTTATAGACGGCACATGGATAAACTGCCTTTAAATGTGAAGATGAGTGACGTATTTTGAAAGAGTTTCCTCTGCCCACGCTGGTGGTGTAACTTGGTGAAACTTTCACAATTTCTTGGTTGTTTCTGAAGATTAAGGATACATGTTGTAGAATCAGAGGATGAAGGAGGGTCAAGCCTTGAGACCCAAGTCCTCCAAATGTTTAAACTGAAACGTACTGCTACTTTTGAAGTATAGATACTCATTATCCTAAATAATTTAAATACATCGTGTTTTGAATTTGAAAGTTTGATAAAAGAAAACTAATCTGCAACGGCTAATTTGTACTACAACGGTGCTTTCCTGATGACATGGTAGCACCTTCTGGCAAAGAGATAACAAAAGTATAGCTGTTAACCAATTTTTTAAAAAAGGGGAGTGGCTCGTGGAGCTAAGCAAGGGCAGGGCAATGTTTTTAAAACTGAAGATGAAACAGTATGAATTAATGTGAAGTGTTCTAAGGCTAAGGGAAATAATGATTTGGAGGGAAGGTATGGAAGAAAAGATGATTTATTGTGGAAGGAAAAGCCCCAGAGGCAAGAGAACATTACAATTACTTTTAGTTAAGAAAAACAAAAAACTGAAGACTAATAGAAACAAGGATGCTGAATTTCATTTCTTGTTCTTTTAAAATGTAAAATAAAACCATTTATACTTATGATTTGTAACATTTCTTGATGGATATTCTCAAATTTTATTTAGCACAATTCCATTTGTGTGATTGGGAGCTATATTTTTCCATTTAGTTAATGAATAATTACCTTGAGAAAATGCATTGGTTTCCACTTGTAACAGTAAGTAAAATGATTTTAATGCTATTGAAAATGCATTAACTTAACCTAATACATATGATTTCTAGGTTTTTCTAGTTAAAAGTTGCATAGAAAGACATTCAACCTAAGTGTTTCTCTTCCATTTGCAACTTCCAGTTTCTTAATGGTAACTGTAGTTAATCTCACTTTTTTTTTTGACATTTGAGATTGTGTTCTATTAGTGTAACTGCACAAATAATCAGTTCACTATGATGTAATCTTAAATGTAACATGGGACAATTACGTTCTTGAAAACAAATTTGGAACATATATCAAAAATCCCAGAGTCACTAAATTTAATTCACTTTAATCTTTAGCTATTTTAGAGTTTAAATTCACCAGTCCCTGGCCTTTCCATTGAATCATACAATCATTAAGTTCAACAAACAGAGGCAGTGACCTTTGCTTCCAAATAGTAGCATTAAAACCCTGCATTTCTAAGTAGAAACTAACTTAATTGGAGTAGGAGAATGTTCTTACCATTTAGAGCTAAAGGTGGAAATATGAATACAAAGAGACCCCCTCTTTCCATTTTTCCCCTAGCATCTCAGGATATCTTTGTCAATCCTTTACTCTTATCATTAGTTTACCAAGGCAAGAAACCTTTGAGGAGTCAGATGCAGATGTGGGGGAATTGGCTAAGAACTGGGGCAAAAATACAAACAAGAAAACAAACAAAAACCTCCCGGAGCTAGATGGTCCAGCATGAACAGAGAAAGGTGTAACACCATTTAAGATATATTCAGAAAATGGTGGGTAACCACATGTGACCCCCCAAAATGGGAGAGGGGCAGTAGTCCCTGATGATTTTTGGAACAGATAAATGACTTTCATAGTTCCTTGCTCTAGGATCTAGTTAGGCAAGAGAGCATGAATCAATATGGTTTAAATTATCCATGTAGTATGACTGACATTAACCTCTTTGGACTTGAATTATAGCTATAACATACCGCACGCTTGAAAGTAAATACCATATTTTGCCATGCGTAATGTGCACCCATGTTTTTGGCCCAAACTTTCAGGGAAAAAAATCTTTTGTTTTAATTCAATTATTTATTTATGTTTAGATATTTGTTTTTTGTATTATAAAGGGCACTAATTCGCATACAGATATCGTTATTGCTTTCTAGAGTTACACTTTTAATGCATAAACATAAATAAAAGAATTAAAAGATTTTTTTCCCCTGAAACTTTGGGCAAAAACTGCACATTATACATGGCAAAATATGGTAGTTTGTGGCAAGTGTAAATTGTTCAACCTGAGTTGATGTCTTTATTTCCACTTTCAATTAGCACTTCTATTAAATTCTAAACTCTAAATCATGAATGAAGTTAGGGCACCATAAAAAATGTTATTTCCACGTTTTAGCAAAAGAACAACCCTGTAGTTAGCCATTTATTTGGTATAATTTTACGAAAGAGAGAGAAAATACACAAAAATAATAGCACCTCCCAAAACAGAACTGCATTTTAACAAGATCCCCCTAGGTGATTCATATGTATGATGGTTAATTTTATGTGTCAACTTGAACGGACTAGGAGATACCCAGAATAGCTGGTAAAACATTTCTGGATGTGTCTGTGAGGGTGTTTCAGGAAGAGATTAGCATTGGCATGGGTAGACTCAGTAAAGAAGATGGCCCTCACCAGTGTGGATGAGCATCATTCAGTCCATTGAGGGCCCGAATAGGACAAAAAGGTAGAGGGAGGTCGAATTTGCTCTCTGTTTGAGCAGGGACATCCATCTTCTGCTCTTGGACATTGGTACTCATGGTTCCTAGGGCTTTAGACTTGGGCTGAATTGTACCACCTACTTTTCTGGTCCTCTAGCATACAGATGGTAGGTCATGATTCTCCTTGGCTTCCATGATTGCTTGAATCAATTCCTAAAATAAATACACTCTCTATATAATGAAGTTTGGGGAATAAATGCACATGCTCAATCCACACATTTTAATTCTAACAGTTGTTTCTTTGGAGAAACCTAATACAATATGCAGTATTAAAGTTAAGAAGTGGTGGATTAGAGGATAATTAGAGAATTCTAGGATTAATAAGATCCTTGCATTGTCTGGGAAAAGGGTAAAGTTCTAGGGATAATCTTAGCTTTGATTAGTCAAGAAAACCTGTTGTAACATAATCCATGATTCCATTTTTATTAAATTCTTGAAAATGCAAACTAATTTATAGCGACAGAAAAGAGATTGGTGGTTGTGTGGAGGTGGAGGAGAGGATTGACTTAAGGGGCATGAGGGAACTTTTTGGAATGATGGACGTATTCTGTCGGTTGATTTTGGTATGGAGAAACAAAGGTATAAATATATTTGTCAAAAGCCATTGAACTATTGGATGGCTGTAATTTGTTTTACATAAATTATAACACAAGTTGATAAAAAGAGAGTATCTGTTGTAATTTTTAGATCAATCATTAAGAGTATGAAAAGAAAGGATATAACTCACAAACAGAGAAAAAAGGAATAATAAATGAGAAGAAAAAGAAACATAGTAAAGCTGAAACAAATAGGCAATGACATGATGGCAGATTTAAACTCAGTCTACATTCTACACTGTAGTAGTCTATAATGAGAAGGACATTTGGGGAAAGTTTGATGATAGATGGCTAAAATGTGTGGATTAAGCATACATTTATCACCCAAACTTCACTAATATGTCAGTAAAGGATTTTTTAAAAAGATAAAGTCCACAGGAACAAAGAGAGCTGTCAGTAAAGTTTTGGAGAATGAAAGTAGATGGATGAACACATCAGAGAAAGCTAAAACAAGTCTGCAGAAAGACCTGTAAAAGCCAACTGATTCGCATTAGACTCTTGAAAGTTGGATTGGCTGAAAAATCTGTAAAAGGGCTGTTGGTTCTTGTCAGATCTCCTCGATCTTCCTTGGAGGTTTACCATCTCAAGAAATTGAACTAAGGAGATCTTGGACTTTGGGCTGTCAGGCACCAATAAGGGCAGAGATCAAGTTGGAAATAATTAACATGTAACCCAACATACTAAATGGAGACACACCATTTCCCCTCTCAGGGCTAAAGAAGAGGAAGGGGGAAGCTGGTACAAACTGCTGGAATCTGGTGGTCCTGAGGAAGATGAGAGAAAAAGCCAATGAGAACATTTTTAGCCTGTTCATCCCTTCAGTAGGGAATTGAAAAAATGTTTTCATGAGATTAAAATCTTCAGTGGCCCTGACCCTTCCCTTCCCCCCACCTTTCAGAATACTGAGAGACAAGTTTATATTAAACAATTGGATTGGATAGATTACCAGATACATTTGACCATATGAGAATAGGTTTTTCAGTACTGATGGAGAGTTTAGAGATGAATTTAATAGTATGTACATAGAAAGTGAAATATATTAAAACAGGCATTTATTAATTCCAGGAAAGATGATTATTCCTTTGAAATAGAAATATAATTTTGGTTGAACTTATGTGGCTTATTTGCAAACATCTATGATATATAATCATAAAAATGAAAAACAATAGATATTTTACTAGTAATTATGACAAAACAATATTGGGGATATGAGGTGATTGGTAGGCAATATGAGCTAAATCCTCATTATAGTTGAAAGATAACAGATGAAATTGAAAAATCAAAAGCTAGCAGTAAATGCATGTTATTTAGAAATGAAAGATAAATGCTCTACTTAACTACTGAAGAGTTGGCAATAGTTGCTTTTAGATTGGGCGAGCCGAACTGGGATGAAGCAGGGGATGTCTTGTTTTATTTTTAAGCCTCATGATTTTATCAACTTTTCAAGACTAGGTAGTTTCTTAAAAGTTAATATGAAAAATTTCTAAAATTAAATGGTATTATTCCAGAACTAAGTGAATGAAAAGTGACCATGATAAATAAGCGTTCCACTTCAATATGGCAGAAAGAATGCTCATTATGCAGAGAACAGGTAACATAGTGGACCTGACTGCTAACCTTTGAAGTGCCTGCCTACAAGGTAGGCCTGTGGCTGCTATCTGGGAACTTGAATTTCGGAAAGGTTCTCACCACACTAACTGATAAGAGGGGCTCACATGCCTTGTGCAAACAATATCTTTTATGCCGAACACTATGCTTTCCTTCTGGAAAAGTGCAATTTGGGTACACACTAGGCAGGTGGTGCCTATGTAACCAGCCCCCAATAAAAAACCCTGAGCATAGTTTATTTTTATGTTTATTTTTTAAATATATTTTATTGATTATGCTGTTACAGCTGTCCCATTTTTTTTTTCTCCTTTATTCCCCTCCACCCTGCAAGCCCCTTCCACCAGCATTCCCTTCCTTAGTTCATGTCCATGGGTCGTACATATAAGTTCTTTGGCTTCTCCCTTTCCTATGCTATTCTTTCTCTTTTTTTATTCTTGGTTTTTGTTAACACCTATTTAATTTTTTCAAACATTTGTGATAATAAACTACTTTTGATAAGCATCATAGCTTCAAAATATTAACACAAACCATAAATATTTTTGACAGTTTTAAAACAAATGAACTTTATATCAAATTGGTGATATAGCTACACAAAGAAAAGAACTTTTAAAGTTTTTTAGGACATAAGACTTTGACTATATATTCTTAGAAATATGTATATTCTAAAGACAAAAAATGTACATTTTAAATTTCATTTGGTAGTCTAATGATTAGTAAAAAAATATTGACATCTTTTTGAAACTGTTCTATGGATATTATAGAGCAAATAACTATGTTAATGTGTTAGGATCCAAAACCACCTACATAAAAGATGAAACATGCAAATAGAAAAACAAAGAAGTAAAACCCTTATATATTTTCTTTTCCTGAAAAAGCTTAGAAGCAATGACAACCCAGTAGCAATGAACAGCACTAACACCCAGATTCTACCATTTTTATTTATTTTTAAAGGATATTAATTGTAGCTCTTCTATGTTTTTTGGTATATTTTATTGATTATGCTATACCGTTGTCCCATTTTTTTATCTCCTTTACCCCCTCCACCCTGCACCCCACCCCATCATCCCCACACCTCTTAGTTCATGTTTATGGGTTGTACATATCAGTTCTTTGGATTCTCAATTTCCAACACAATTCTCAGCCTCCCCCGTCTATTTTTTTTTTTTTGGTCAACATTTTCCTGCCATCACTTTCCCCAGCCCCACCCACCTCCACTTCCCGCCCTCAATCCTTCCTGCATTTGGCTTTGTCGATGGGTCCTTTATGCCTGTTCCTTGATGATGCTTCCCCTCCTGCCTCCCCTCTGGTTACTGTCAGTTTGTTTTTTATTTCAATGTTTCTGGTTATATTTTCCTTGCTCGTTTATTTTGGTGATTAGGTTCCACTTATAGGTGAGATCATATGGTATCTGTCTTTCCCTGCCTGCCTTTTTTAACTCAGCATAGTGCTCTCCAGTTCCATCCATGCTGTCACATGGGGTAGGAGCTCCTTCTTCTTTTCCACTGCGTAGTATTCCATTGTGTAAATGTACTATAGTTTTTTCATCCACTCATTTACTGTTGGGCGCTTAGGTTGCTTCCAACAATTGGCTATTGCAAATTGTGCTGCTATGAACATTGAGGTGCATAACTTCTTTTGAACTGGTGTTTCTGGATTCTTATGGCATAATTCCAGCAGTGGAATTGCTGGGTCAAAACATAGTTCCATTTTTAGTTTTTTGAGGAAATTCCAAACTGTTTTCCACAGTGGCTGCACCAGTCTGCATTCCCACCAACAGTGTACTAGGGTTCCCTTTTCTCCACATCCTTGCCAGCACTTATTGTTTGTTGATTTGTTTATGATGGCCATTCTGACTGGCATGAAGTGGTATCTCATTGTGGTTTTAATTTGCATCTCTCTAATGGCTAGTGATGCTGAGCATCCTTTCATGTGTCTCTGGGCCCTGTGTATGTCCTCCTTGGAGAAGGGTCTGTTCAGGTCCTTTGCCCATTTTTTAATTGGATTGTTCATTTTTCTAGAGTAGAGTTGTGTGAGTTTGTTATATATTTTGGAGATCAAACCCTTGTCCGAGGTATCATTGGCAAGTATATGTTCCCATAAGGTTGGTTCCCTTTTCATTTTGCTGATGTTTTCTTTAGCCCTGCAGAAGCTTCTTATTTTCATGAAGTCCCATTTGTTTATTGTTTCCTTTATGTCCCTTGCTCTAGGGGACAGACCGGTGAAAATATTGCTGCATGGAATATCTGAGATTTTCCTGCCTATGTTCTCCTCTAGGACTTTTATGGTGTTGTGACTTATATTTAAGTCATTTATCCATCTTGAGTTTATTTTTTTGTATGGTGTAAGTTGGTGGTCGAGTTTCATTTTTTTGCATGTAGCTGTCCAGATCTCCCAACACCATTTGTTGAAGAGGCTCTTTTTATACCATTTTATGCTTCTGCCTCCTTTGTCAAATATTAATTGACCATAGAAACATGGGTTTATTTCTGGGCTCTCTATTCTGTTCCATTGATGTATGTGTCTGTTCTTATGCTAGTACCAGACTGTTTTGATTACAGTGTCTTTATAATATAGTTTGATGTCAGGTATCATGATCCCTCCTACCTTCTTCTTCTTTCTCAAAATTGCTGTAGCTATTCAGGGTTGTTTAAGGTTCCATATAAATTTTTGAAATATTTGTTCTATATCTGTAAAATATATCATTGGTGTGTTAATTAGGATTGTATTGAATCTAGAAATTGCTTTGGATAGTATGGACATGTTGATGATGTTAATTCTTCCAATCCATGAACATGGTATATGTTTCCATTTATTTGTGTCTTCATAAATTTCTTTCTTCAGTGTCATGTAGTTTTCTGAGTACAGGTCTTTTACCTCCTCGGTTAGGTTTACTCCTAGGTAATTTATTTTTCTCGTTGCTATGGTAAATAGGTTTTTTTCCCTGATTTCTGATTCTGACATTTCATTGTTGGTGTACAAAAATTCCTTCAGCTCCTGAGTATTGCCTTTGTATCCTGCTATTTTGCCAAATTCACTTATTAGGTTGAGTAGTTTTTGAGTGGGGTCTATAGGGTTTTCTGTGTACACTATCATATCATCTGCAATGACAGTTTTACTTTCCCCTTTCCAATTTGGATACCTTTTTTTTCTTTCTCTTGTCTGACTTTGTGGCTAGGACTTCTAATACTATGTTGAATGGAAGTGGCAAAGTGGACATCCTTGTCTTGCCCCTGATCTTAGTGGGAAAGCTTTTAGTTTTTCCTGTTCAGTATAATGTTGGCTGTAGGTTTCTCATATATAACTTTGATTATGATGAGGTATGCCCCCTTTATTCCCACTTTGCTGAGTGTTTTTATCATAAATGGATGCTGTACTTTATCAAATGCTTTTTCTGCATCTATTGTATGATCATATGATTTTTGTCTTTCCTTTTGTTTATGTGATGTGTTACGTTTATTGATTTACAAATATTGTACCATCCTCAAATCCCTGGGATGAATCCCACTTGATCATAGTGGATGATCTTTTTAATGTATTGCTGGATGTGGTTTGCCAATATTTTGTTGAGGACTTCAGCATCTATGTTCATCAATGATATTGGCCTGTAGTTTTCTTTCTTTGTTGTGTCTTTATCTGATTTTGGGACTAGGATGATGCTGGCCTCATAAAATGAGTTTGGGAGGCTTCCCTCTTCTTGGATTCTTTGGAATAGTCTGAGAAAAACAGGGGTTAGCTCTTTCTTAAATGTTTTGTAAAATTATCCTGTGCAACCATCTGGTCCAGGGCTTTTGTGTACCTGGAGTTTTTTGATTACTGCTTCAGTTTCACCAGCTATTATCAGTCTGTTCAAGCTTTCTGCTTCTTCATTCAGTTTTGGAACAGTATATTTTTCTAGAAATTTGTCCATTTCACCTAGGTTTTCAAATTTCTTTGCATATAGTTGTTCATAGTAATTTCTTACAATCCTTTGTATTTCTGTGGTATCAACTGTAATTTCTCCTCTTTCATTTCTGATTTTATTTATTTGCATCCCCTCCCTTTTTTTCTTGATGTGTCTGCTTAAAAGCTTGTCGATTTTGTTTATCTTTTCAAAGAACCAGCTCCTGGATTTATTGATCCTTTGAATTTTTCTTTTAGTCTCTGTGTCATTCAGTTCTGCTCTGAGGTTGATTATTTCCTTCCTTCTGCTTGCTCTGGGCTTTGTCTGTTGTTGTTTCTCCAGTTCTTGTAGATATTGAGTTAGTTGTTTATTTGAAATGTTTCTGTCTATTTTTGGTAGACCTGTATTGCTATGAACTTTCCTCTCAGGACTGCCTTCACTGTGTCACATAGGTTGTATGTTCATTTTCATTTGTTTCCAGAAACATTTTCATTTCTTCTTTGATCTCATTATTGATCCATTCATTGTTTAATAGCATGCTGTTCAGTCTCCATGAGTTTGAATGTTTTTGAATTTTTCCTTGAGGTTGGTTTCTGGTTTTAAGCCCTTGTAGTCTGAGAAGATGCTCGATATGATTTCAATTTTCTTAAATTTGTTGAGGCTTGTTTTGTGTCCTGTCCTGTGGCCTATCTTCAAAAATATTCCATGTGCATTTGAAAAGAATGTGTAGTTTGCTTCTTTGGGATGAAAGGTTCCATATATATATATATATATATATATATCTCAGTTAAGTCAATTTGATCTAATGCGTTGTTCAGTTCCACAGTATCCTTGTTGAAATTTTGTTTGGAAGACCTATCCATGGTTGACAGTGGGGTGTTAAAACCCCCTACTATAAGTGTTTTGCTGTCTATATCTTTCTTGAAGTCCTCTGGGATTTTCCTTATATATTTGGGTGCTCCTATGTTGGGTGCATATAGGTTTACAATGTTTATGTCTTCTTGATGGATTCTTCCTTTGAGTATTATGAAGTGTCCTTCTGTGTCTCTTTTTATGGCCTTTGTTTTGAAGTCTATTTTCTCTGATGTAAGTATTGCTACCCCAGAGGGGTTTTTCCTGTCTATTTGCTTGGAATATTTTTTCCCAGCCCTTTACTTTCAGTCTGTGTAGGTCTTTTGTTCTGAGGTGGGTCTCTTGTAGGCAGCATATGTGTGGGTCATGTTTTCTTATACATTCAGCTACTCTATGTCTTTTATTTGAAGCATTTAATCAATTTACATTTGAAGTTGTATTAATAGGTACTTATTCATTTTTCCCCTTTATACTTGTGTTCCTCTCTCTCACTCTTTTTCTTCATCTTCTTAAAGCAGTCCCTTTCGCATATCTTGCAATGCTACATTTGGTAGAGGTGTATTCTTTTAGCCTTCTTTTGTCTGGGAAACTCCTTATTTCACCTTCCATTTTAATTGAGAACCTTGCTGGGTAGAGTAGTCTTGGTTGCAGGTCTTTGTTTTTCATTACTCAGAATATTTCTTGCCATTCCCTCCTGGCTTGTGTTGTTTCTGTGGAGAAGTCGACTGCTAGCCTTAATGGGGCTCCCTTGTATGTTACTTCCTGTTCCTCCCTTGCCGCCTTGAACATTCTCTTTGTCCTTGATATCTACCATTTTAATTATGATGTGTCTTGGAGTGGGTCTCTTTGGGTTCATCTTGATGGGACCCTCTGTGCTTCCTGGACTTGTGTTTCTTTTTCTCTCCTCAAATTAGGGAGGTTTTCCATCATTACTTTTTCAAACAGGTTTTCTATCCCCTGCTCCTCTTCTTCTTCTTCTGGTGTCCCTACTGTATGGATATTATTATGTTTCATGCTGTTCTGCATTTCCCTTAACCCTTCTTCATCCTTTTTGAGCCTTTTTTAATTTTCTTGCTCTTTCGGGGAATTTTTTTTCCTACCATGTCTTCCAGCTCACTGATTCAATCCTCTGCTTCATCTAGCCTGATTTGGATTCCTTTCACTGTGTTCTTCAATTCAGAAATTGTATTCTTCATTTCCTCTTGGTTCTTGTTGATAGTTTCTATGTCCTTTTTCATGCTGATATAGTTTGCGGTAACTTCCTCGTAGTTTCCCTTTAGTTTTTTGTAATTCTCACTGAGCTCACTGAGTTTATTGAGCTTCCTTATAACCATTGCTTTGAACTCAGTATCTGATAGTTTACTTGCCTCTATTTCATTTAGTCTTTCTGAGGATTCCTCCTTTCCTTTTGATTGGGGGTTGTTTCTTTGTCTTTCCATTATTTGGCTCCTGGAGCAAAACTACAAGGCCCAGGAAACAAACCCACAATCACAAAAATAACTCCCCCCTGCAATCCCACTATCAACAGCAAATGAACCAATATTAATAAGTCCATAAAGAGATTAAGATTATTATAAGAAAGGAGAGGAATAAATTATACTATGAAATCTAGTGACTTGATATGCATAAACTTGATGGACAAGAAATGAATGCTAAAAAGCGATGTAGTAAAGAAAATATCACAAATCATGGAGAAGACCACGGTGGATTTTGTCTCTGTAGCTTCTAGTATTTATCACTGTTTATCTTTCTGGATCCACCTCTGGTGATGTCCGATGTTGACCCCATCTGACCTTAGGCAACCTGTTTGAGACTTCCCAGAATCTACCGTCTGTGGCTGTCTCCTTCAGTTGTTAATCTAGTCACTCTGTGCTCAGCAGTCAGGTTTAAACACCGTAGGGTGGGGCAGAATCCCTCCTGGGGTTGGGGCTAATGTTTCCCCTCAGGCTGCTGCTGCTCAGAGGGGAGTGGTCTGTGTGAGCTTGATGGCTGCTGCCTTAGGGGGGATGATTCAGCCCTGGGATCCCAGCGGCTACTCTCTCAGCTCTCTCCCCTAAGTCTCCTACCCAGTCTCTCCTCAAGCATCTCTAGTCCACTCTGCCCTCCTTTGCAGAGACCTACTGTCTGTGGCTGCCACTCCACACTCAGCAGTCAGGATCAAGCACCGCAGGGCCAGGCCAGAGTCCCTCCTGGGGGCGGGGCTATTGTTTCCTCTCAGGCTGCCACTCAGGGGAGAGTTCTACCAGAAGAAGATGGCTCGTGCCATATGGGGAATAACTCAGCACCAGGATCCTGGCAGCTACTTTCTCAGTTCTCTCCCCAAAGCCTCTGTCCCCAGTCTCTCCTCAGGTGTCTCTAGCCCAGTCTGCCCCCACCTTTGCCAGAGCCCAGGGTAAGTGGCTGCAAATGAAAATTTATGCGTTGACCCTTTAAACGGCTCTTTCAGTTTCCAACTGCCTGTCTCTGGCAGACAGCAACCCTGCCACTTCTCACAGCTGGCTGTTATCTGCGTCTTTTGGGCTCTGGTGCTATTGGCTAGGGATCCCCGCTTACAGTTTAGACCCCACTCTTCTCAGGGAGACCCAACTGGCTGCTTAAATATCCCTCTGGCACTGCTGCCCGAGGGTGCCCAGAGAGCCATCTTGAGTCTCCACCACACTCCTTATCAGTCAGTTTGTGCTAAAACTGATTCTTCTGTCTGTCCGAGGTTATAAGTCTTGTCTCTCGCTATTCGTCAGTTGTTTGTTCCGGGTGATTTCTCCACAGTTTAGTTGTAATTCCAGATTGGTCCTGGAAGGAGGTCAGTGTGACTTCCATAGGCTGCTCTGCCATCTTGAAAAATTTGATTTTCCTATATTATTCTTAACCTCCCCCTGTCTATTTTGTACCTACCACTTATGCTTCTTATTCCCTGTACCTTTTCCCCCATTCTCTCCCCTCCCCCTCCACTGATAACCCTCCATCTGATCTCCATTTCTGTGGTCCTGTTCCTGTTCTAGCAGTTTGCTTAGTTTGTTTTTGTTTTTGTTTTTTTAGGTTCAGTTGTTGATAGCTGTGGCTTTGTCGTCATTTTACTGTTCATATTTTTGATCATCTTCTTTTCCTTAGATTAGCCCCCTTAATATTTCATTTAATAAGGGGTTGGTGATGACGAACTCCTTTAACTTTACTTTGTCTGGGAAGCACTTTATCTGCCCTTCCATTCTAAATGATAGCTTTACCGGGTAGAGTATTCTTGTACATAGGTCCTTGTCTTTCATGACTTTGAATACTTCTTTCCCGCCCCTTCTTGCCTGTAAGGTTTCTTTGGAGAAATCAGCTGATAGTCTTATAGGAACTCCTTTGTAGGTAACTCTCTCCTTTTGCTGCTTTTAAGATTCCCTCCTTATCTTTCATCTTGGGTAATGTAATGATGATGTACCTTGGTGTGTGCTTCCTTGGGTCCAACTACTTTGGTAGTCTCTGAGCTTCCTGGACCTCCTTGGAGTCTATTTCCTTTGCCAGATTGGGAAAGTTCTCCTCTGTTATTTTTTCAAATAAGTTTCCAATGTCTTGCTCTTCGTCTTCTCCTTCTGGCACCCCTAGGATTCAGATATTGGAACGTTTAAAGTTGTCTCAGAGGTTCCTCAGCCTCTCCTCCTTTTTTTGAATTCTTGTTTCTTCATTCTGTTCTGGTGGAATGTTTATTTCTTCTTTCTGCTCCAAATCATTGATTTGAACCCTGGTTTCCATTCCTGTATATTTTTCTTTATTTCACTTTGCATAGCCTTCACTTTTTCTTCCATTTTGTGACCGTGCTCAACCATTTCTGTGAGCATCCAGACTACCAGTGCTTTGAACTCTGGATGTGTTAGGTTGGATATCTCTTCATCGCTTAGTTCTATTTTTGGAGCTTTGATCTGTTCTTCCAGTGGGCCTTTTCTTTTTCTTTTTTGTCTCAGCGCACGTATTATGTTGTGGGGGCGGAGCCTTAGGTTTTTGCGGGGGGCAACCCACGTCACTGCCTTGTGGTGCTGTATGTGGGGGAGGGGTCCAAGAGGGAACAATGCTGCTTGCTTGGCTCTTGTCTGACTTTCAGTCACTTCCTCCTCTACCCACAAGCAAATTGTGCCCCTCTGGTGCTGATTCCCAGGTGGGTGGGTTTGTGTATGTTCTGGGACCCTGTGGGTCTCTCATATGGACTCTCCTGTGAGGCTGGCAGTTTCTCCCGCTGCCGCAACCCCCACAGCTTTTTGCAGCCAGAGGTTTTGAGGCTTTCTTTACCCGTACCAGAACCCTGGGTTGCATGGGCTCTCTCACTACCCAGTTGTTCCTTCCGGTTTATCTGCACGCAAATGTGGCACTGCCCAGTCCACCAGCCACTGCCTTCCCTACCACAGTCCACCAGCTGCAGCCTCGCCAGGCCTGTTGGTTTCCTTTGTTGTGTAAAAGCCTCTTACTTTGATGTAGTCTTATTTTTTTATTTTTTCTTTTGTTTCCCCAGAGTTTGTTGATGTTGCTGTTTGTTGTTATTGCTGTGCTGCCATTTGTTTGTTTAGTGACTTTCCTGAACTAATTTTGTAGTCTGTGTTGACATGTGTCAGTCACCACTATAGTCTCTGCTTTATTAGCTTAATGATCAGGTAATGAATGGATAGATATTTCCTAACATGCCTTGAATTAAATCCCCCAGTCTTTGCCAAGAGTGTGTGTGCGTGTGCATGTGTGTGTGTTAAGGTATATCTTCGGGACTCTAGCACAGTGTGAACAGCTCTGCTTTAGTTTTTACTTCTCGCTTGTACAGATCCATAAGGTCTGTCTGTGGTGAGAGAGATTAGGGTCTTTTCAGGCCTTATGTGTACACCCCCCTGCACATGCATATCACCTTCTAGATTTTAAGGAATATGTTTGAACTTTTCAAAGACTACTATAGGTATCTTATTTCCAAGTTCTTCCTTCTCAGCTTTTTGTCACCTTTTAATTTGTCCACACAGTTGTTATCACCTAAGGCACCTGTGGCGTTAAACATTTGCCATTGGTTGTTTTCAATAATTACTCCCCGGAAAAGGGTATTCGCAGTGAACTGTGCTCTGAGGTAGTTCAAATAAAGGCAAGTTCTGAGAGTGCTGTTTACCAGGAACTGCCAGGCAGTTCAAATAATGACCGCTCTTTGAGAATGGGGCCTTTGAGAAGCTGCAAACCCACTTTGCCGCAGTGAGGCTGCTGCTTTCCACGGTGCCATGATTGCACGGCGCTGGTTCCAGGCACCACGGAGATGAGGAGAGAGGGATGAGAACAAGAGAGGTTAAAATGCCATAAAATTCTCTGTTTACGAGATTCAGCCTTTTTTCTTTATGAATAAATACTCCTCTGACTGTTCGGAGCCTTTGGTTAATTTCTGGAGTTCAGAAAATGTTGATTTTGACAATTTTAACCAGTTATTCCGTTGCTTTTATGGAGGAACGGATTTTTGGAGGTCCTTACTCCAGCATTTTAGAAGTGGCTTCTATCATGTTGACATTGATACAGTGAAGATAAAGAACAATTCCATCACCATGACGATCCCTCCTATTGTCTGCACAGGGTCATACCTATTTCCTCTCCAAGTGGCCCTTTTCAGTCCTAGCAACCACTGACCTGTTATTTTGTTATCTCTAGGACATTATGTAAATGGAATCATATAGTGTACAACCTTTTGGGATTGACTTTTTTCAATAAGCATAATTCTCTGGAGATTCGTCCAGATTGTTGCCTCAACAATTTATTCCTTATTATTGCCAAGCAATAATCCATGATGTGGATATACCACAGTTTGTTTAACCATCAACCTATTGAAGGACGTCGGAGGTGTTTCCAGTGTGGGGCTTTTATGGGTTAAGCTGCTATGGACATTTGTGTACAGGTCTTCATAACAAGTCTTCATTTCTCTGGGATGTATGCCCAGGAGCACAACTGCTGAGTCATAAGGTAATTGCATATGAGCACGTCCTGCTATGTGGCAAAGGAGAAGGGGTTTTGCTGATATAATTAAGATCCCTAACCTGTTGACTTTGATATAATGAAAGGGAGATTACCTTGGATGAGCCTGACCTGATCAGGCAAGCCCTTTAAAAGAAGGTTTAGGACCTTCTCTGAACTCAAGAGAAGTTTACTTGCTGGCTTTGAAGATGCCAGCTGCCCTGAGTTTTACAGCTGCAAAGAAATGAATTCTGCCAACAACCACCATGTGAGCTTGAAAGAGGATATGAGCCTCAGGTGAGGCTGTAGTTTGGCTGAAACCTTGATTGTAGTCCTGTGAGACTATAGAAAGAGGACCCAGCTAAACTGTGCCCAAGACTCCTGATCTATGCATATTTTAGCAAATATGTGCTAAATATTTCAGCAGTACTTTAGATATATCCTACAAGTTCTAACATGAGATAATAAATGTATATTTTAAGCTGCTATGTTTATGGTAGTTTTTAAAGGATTTTATGTATTTTTAGAGAGAGGGGAAGGGAGGAGAAAGGGAGAGAAACATTGGCTGCCTCTTGTATGTGCCCCCAGGCCCTGACTGGGGACCAAACACACAACCCAGGCATTTGCCCCGACCAGGAATCAAACTGGCGACCTTTCGGTTTGCGGGACGATGACCAACCAAGTCACACCTGCCAGGGCTGTCATGTATCACACAGCAACAGACAACTAATACTATTTTTGCATCAATTCTCAGAAGTGAGATTGGTCTGTAATTTTATTTCTTCCTTGTCAGCTTTTGGTATTAATGTTATACTTGATTTATAGAAATAATTTGGAAGTTTTCTTCATTTTTTCAGTGCCTTGAAAAAAACATTTGGGAATGACACACTAGCCAGCTATCTGCTTTTTAAAGGTGTGGTAGGATTTCCTTGTGAAATCTGGGACTGATTTTTGGAGGGAGGAATGTTCTTTAAAAACTGTCATGTTTTGATTTTCTTATTATTCGGGAATTTATTTTGATAAATTATATTTTCTTGAAAAGTAATGCATTTTATTTACGTTTTCAAAATGGCTTGCATAAGTAAGTGTAGCATAAAGTAATTTTAAAATTATTCTCAAGGGTTTTCCGTCCCTCTATGGTTATTTCTTATTTTGTGTATTTGTTCTTTCTTCCATGTTTTCTTCATTAGGTTGGGTTAGGATTGTCTTATTTTTTTCCCAACAACTTTTTAATTTATTTATTGGCTCTTTCGTTTTTGTTTCCTAACTTATTAATTCCTGCTTTTACTTTTATTTTTCTCTTCTTTATTTCTTAATTTATTACTTTGTTCATTTTCTAACTCTGAATGGGATGCATAATTTATTTATTTTCATTCTTTTTCACTGACAGAAGTATTTAAAGCTATGGATTTTGCTACCTGATTTGCTCAATATTTCAGCAGTACTTTAGATATATCCTACAAGTTCTAACATAGAGTTTTATATTATTGATTTTTAGGAATTTTACAATATCAGTTTTGAGTTCCTCTTTGAAAGGTTATCTAAGACTGTTTTTAAGTTGGTAGGAAGAAAGAGCTTTTGTTTCTGAAGTTGTTATTAATTCTTACGTTTGAATTCAAAGGATGTAGTGCACGTTATCTTTTGAGAATTTAGTAATGTGTTGTGGGTGTGAGTGTGGGTGTGAATGTGGGGGTGTTAAGTATCCATGGTCCCTTGGAGAGAGAATATATTCTCAATAACAATATAAAATTATGTGTGTGCATTACTAGGTGTGTGTGTGTGTCTTAGCCTCGTTTCTGTCCATGTGATCTTACAAATAATAAGAGTAAATTAAAGTATCACCCTGCTAGTACATTTCTATTTCTTCTTATATCTCTTGACATATCTTTATTAATTTCACTGCTGTATTATTTATTTACGTAGATATTCAAAATTATATCTTACTGTGAAGCATGCTTTTTAGAATTATGGAACAATCTTCTTTGCTTTATTTAATTTTTTTGTGCCTGAATTCCATCTTTCTGATATTAATAGCAAGACCCTCACTTTCTAAAAATGTTTATTTACCTATATTATTTTTTTACATTTACCTTTTTATATTGTTGTATTTTACATTTCTGAATTATTGTTTGGGTAAATCATTTTAATGAATGATTTAATCTCATTTATATTAGCTGATATAATAAGTATATTTGGTTTGAATTATCACATATTTTATCTTATATTTTTCTGTTTAAGTCTTTTATTTTTTTAATCCTCACCTGAAACACTGATCAGTTGCCTCTTACTTGCACCCTGACTGGGATAAACCCACAAACTAGGAATGTGCCCTGACCAGGAATTAAAACCTGCGACCTTTCGGTTTATGGGATGATGCTCTAACCCACTGTCCAGGGGTGTTTAAGTCTTTTAGTATGTTCACTATGCTTTGCTTTTTGTTGTGTGGTTCTTCTGATATTTAAGAGAGGCTTTTATTTTTGTTCCAGCGTTACCTCTTATGATTGTGATCTTATATAACACCCTTAATTCTCTATTTCTTTAGATAGCGTGAATTTCCTACTGTGAGTAATGTTAAAATCAGTGCATTTTGTCTTCCTTCCCATTGGCCTCCTTTTCTTCTACAATCTAGTATTAGTAAATAAAATTATCTTTCTTTGCATTTACCTTTGAAGTATTAAATATGGTTTTATTTCTATTACTTGATTTGTCAACTTCGAATAGTAATATTTGATCCCCAGATGTTACAAATGAGGCAGTTATCCAATATAATGTATTTTCCTTTTCCTTTTTCCTTTCTCCTCTCATTTTTTGTTAGTTCTATCCATTTATTCTTCTTTAGATATTTTCTCAGGGAAGCTCATGGGAACAATATCCCCTGAGCGTGTGTGTGTCTGTAGTCTTTATACCTGAAAACCAGCTCGGCTGGATGGTAAATCCATGGCTCACACTTTCTTTCCTTAAGTACCTTTAGGGTATTGCCTGACATTCTCCTGGCACTGAGTATTGCTGTTAAGAAGTCTGAAAGCAGTGTGAATTTTTTTCTTTCATAAATAACTTTATTTTGAGGGTGAGATACCTGGTTGCCTAACCAATTCTTTATTTCTATAGCTCGACAATTTTACTACGATATGTTTGAATCAGTTTTCCCTGGCTCATGCTATGTCCTTTGACCTGAAAAGAAGACTCAAGTCTTCTTTCATTTCTGGAAAGATTTTAAAATTTATATTTGAACTATTTCACAAATACTTAAATATTCCCTTGGTTTGGTTTTCTTCCTCAGAGGCTGCAGTCACACATGGGGCCAGGCCTCCTCTGCCCATCCTCCATGCCTGCCAGCTCCCTCTGACCCTGTGCTGGCCAGTATGGTGGCCACTGGCTGTATGTAGCCATTTAATTAATTAAAATTTAAATTAAGAATTCAGCTTTTTAGTTGCACTAGCCACATTTTATGTGCTCAATAGCCGCTCATGGCTGGAGGCTACCATGTTGGAGTACATACATATTTACATATGTAATCTCCATCACCATAAAATATTCTGTTGGACAGTGCCACTCATTTGAACTCATCTTATTTCCATTTCATTTTGTTTGCTTTTGTCATATCTACCCTTTATGTCCCTTACTGTGACATTCAGAGGTGGTTTAGTTTTCCCCTTTTATTTATTTCTTAAGTGTGGCCAACTCATGCTCCACCTGCTTTCTTGCCATCTCTTCCTTGATTTCTTGCACTTCTGCTGTGAAGCCTTTCTTCATTGACACAGTTGCTTATTTCGTTTTATTTTACTTACAGTTAACTTTTGGTCAAAATTTTAATCTCTCCCTTGTCTGGTTCTCCATCTCTTAACTTTTGCTATTCCTTCCCACCTCTTTTCTTATAGCACAAAATAGGGTAAAAGTAGGTTTACAGTTGTGAGTTTGCAAAACAGAGTTTATTCTTATATTATTATTTATTAATTATTACATTATTTTCCATATGAACAACTGTAAATTTACTTTTGTCCCACCCTGTATCTTTGTAATGCCGGTTCCTTTTTTCTTACTTTTTATGCAGTGACTTGGATTTTTCTGGCTCAACCATTTGTAGGAAGTGAGTGCATTATGTGGGCATCACCCGAAACCTGCGTCCTCTGGTTCTTTTCTCTGTCCTCCTTTCGTCGTTATTGTACTTCCACTCATGCAACCTCTGACCAGTTGCTTTCTGCCTGGTGATTTCCAGCTCTCTCAGCTCATGTGTTGTGTGAAGGATGTAGGTTGTTCACTTCGGGGTGAGCACTTTAACCACAGGAAATGTAGTTTTACTAATATGTTCTGAGATCTGCCATCTCTGTCCTCTTTCTGTTTATGTAATCCCCTGTGGTATCTATTGTACTTGATGCCCTTGCAGCTTCTGTGATGCATTTGCAAGCACTTGTGCATTTTTGAGGTTATATCTGTCATTCAACCTAGAAAGAGGTTTTCTTGTTTTTATCCACTGTATGTCTTGCAGTTTTTGTAGGACATTTTTAAGAGGAGAAAAATGCTCTTAATACTTACTTTTTACAACAAGCCTTGGCCTTTTATTAACCTACATATTATACATTTTCATTATTATCATTTTATAAAATGTTTGTTCATATTTGCTTATATGTTTATCATTTTTTAGCCTATATTCTTTCATGCATCTCAGACTGCCTTACTGGGATCATTTTCCCACCCTTTAGAAACTCCTTCAGAGAAGGCTAGTTGTTTCTTTGTTTATCCAAAAATATCTTTAGTTCATAATTTTCCATGAAAAATAATTTTATGGCATATAATTTTATCTATTATCTGTCTCATTTTGGGAATTATTCCAATATTCTAGGATTTGTTCTTGCTGTCACAAAGTCTACTGCTAGCCAGCTTGGTGTTCCTTTGTAAGTGATCTGTCTTTTTTCTTTTTAGCTGCTTTTAGAGCCTTCGCTTTGTCTTTCATGTTCTGAGTTTTACTATATTGTGTTTAGATGTGGTTCTATTTAAATTAATCTTGCTTTGTATACATTCTACATCTTGGATCTGAGGATTCATGCCTTCCATCTGGTCTGGAAAATTCTCAGTAATTGCTTTCCAAACATTGCTTCTCTCCAGTCTCTACTCCCTTCTCCTATGACTGATTAGATTACATTAGATCTTTGCATTCTATCCTCTGTAATCTCTCTTTCAGAGTTTTTCAACTTCTTCTTTCTCTATGCTCATTTTTCGGGTTCTTGTTCACTCAGTGCGATTGCATTTATTAAAATTAATTAATGAATTAATTAATTTTTTTATTTTTAATCCTCGCTGAGGATATGTGTATTGATTTTGGAGAGAGAAAGAGGCAGGGAGGGAGAGAGAGAGAGAAAGAGACATTGATGTGAGAGAGAACCATCGATTGGTTGCCTCCCATACATGACCCAGCTGGGGATTGAACCTGCCAACTAAGGTATGTGCCCTGACTGGGAATTGAGCCAGCTACCTTTCAGTTTGCGGGACGATGCCCAACCAGCTGAGCCACGCCGGCCAGGGCAAGTTGACCATCTTTATTCTCTAATTGTTTATGATGATGTAGTTGGTATGTATGACTTTCCCCTTCTGTAGTTTGCGTCATGTTTCCTTTGCCTTCACATAGACCTGGAGTTTCTTACCAAACTTACTGTCCCAGGGATCTGGGCCCTTGATAATTCTGTCCTTACAGGAGTGTGGTAGTCTTCCATCAACTTTTCCATCAGAGGTGGAAGTATAAGACCTGCTCCAGAGCAACAGATCTCTTAAGATTCCCTCAAGCTCACTTTGAAGTGGCAACATTTTTCCCCATGATAGTCAAGTTTATTAAGGATAAGTCACCCCAGCTGACACCATGGCTCCCTTTTTGCCTCATTATTTGTAGCATAAAAGCCCAAAACTACCAGCATTGGAAACACTGATTTTTCCCCTTATGGAAGCAATTATTTCCTATTTCCCCAAATCCCAAGTCAGCAGAGCAAATGACTTATTTACTAAGTTATTTGACTTAATCATGAAAGGCGCTATCCCACTTCTATCTCATAGTTCCTATGCCTACATATTCTAATTATATAAGAGAAGCAATACTTACAGATACATTGGTTCATGATTCCAAACATATAATCCATCCTTCAGGCCAGCATCCCAACCTTATGAGATGTTGTCCCAGTCGGAGGATAGCTGGATCTTCAGTAGGTCACTCTGCTATTTTGGGAGACAAGCTACGGGTCTAGGCATGGAGGGAGGATGAGTAACACACTCGTGCAACTTATTATGTCTTTAGAAATGCCTGGAACCTAATCCTGCATGTTACGTCTCTCCCACCTAGTGATAAAAGTATTGCTTGGAATGCCCTACTTTACAGCTAGGTGGCACAGATAACTCACAGTGGGCAGCTTCAATATGGACACCAGCACTTGGGCTTCCTATGGACCCAGGGGCAAGGCTACAGCAGTTTCTGTAAATGAAAATAATCATTTTCCTGAGAGGCCAGAGCTCTGCTCAGGTTCCTACTGGGGCCTCCCACAGCCTGCACATCTGCTGCCCACTCACAGAATGCCACTGGGCCCACTGGGCCATAAAGGCTAAAGGAGAGAACCCCCTGCCGCTCCACTAGGGCTTTTCCGTTGTATACATTAAGCAGGTCTTGAGTATGTTGCTCACCTTCTTCCATCCCAGGGACTTATCAGGATGCTTTTGACTACAGGTAAAACCCTAACGCAAACTATCTGAAATAAGAAAAGCTACAAGTTTGCATAAATTGGAAGTCTAGCGGTAGAGTGAGCTGTGATTCATTATGGGTTGCGATTCAGTGGGGTTCATTATGATTAGCACTCAGCGCTGTCACTACCGAGGTTCTTTCCATCGCTCTACTTTCCATCCCCCCAGGGGGTCTTGTTCAGGCTAGCTTCCCTCAGAATCACAAAGTGGATACAGTAATTCTGTGCGTCACATCCAGCCATAAAGTCTAAAGGAAGAAGAGAGGTTCCCTCCCTTCCCCTTCCTGTGTGGATGTGGGTGTGGATGTCTGGTTTCAGAATTGAGGAGACATTTTCTAGAGGCCTTCGGGAGAATTCATATCTCTGTGGCCAGAATTAATGATGTGTCCAGTCCTAAGCCCATCACTGGCAAAAGGAATAAGAGTACCATAATTGACTTAGAGACTAAACTTTTGAGGTGGAAAAGATGTTGGAAAATCAAACACCAGGATGTATATGGACTCAAACTAAACACCTTCAAGATCTCTACCACCTATTTTGGTAGCCATATCCACTCTGCTTCTAGTAGCTGAGTACCAATGTGTGACTTCTGCCACCCCGAAACTTCCCAACCCCATTAAATTTAGGCATTTCATTTCATTTTCATGTTCCAGCAACATCAGTGGTTTCCAAAGAAGAGACATTAAAGTGCTTTTCAAGGATGATGGCATCTCCTTACTGATGATGTCTTAAGCCTTTTGTGAAGGGAATGTCTTCTGGGCTCACGGAAGGCCCATAATTCTATGAACACGGTGTTGCTGGTGGTATTTATATACAATAAATTGTTCTAGCCCTTCTAAGTCTTCCTAAGTCTTGAAGTTTCTTTTCCGTATTATTTCAAAAAATTTCTGTCACCTCAACTTGTGGTCCATTGTTAAGTGAAGACCAAAGTGGATCTGGGGTTTGGTTAACCAACCGAGCAAATCGTTAGAACTACTTTCAGCCACTAGCACAGTGAGTCCGAAATCTCAAGTACAGACACCCACATCAATAAATTTAATTCCATTCTAAAATTACATGCCTCTTAACTTGCTGGGTAGACACAGAATCCAGTCCCACTATAAATTAGCAAAATCGCTATATGTACTTTTTGTGTGTGTAAGCCACCTTCTCCAAGATTTGATTTGAACTTTCTGTCCCAGAACACACCCAGATCTGACTCCAGTTATAGAGGATTACCTTTCTCTTGCAAGGGAAGAGGTAGATGTGTTTTCAAGCAAGGGAGAAACAGCTTCAGTAGATAAGGGAGGAGAGATTGTTTTTAATGGCTAATGAAAGTGGAAGTGCATATTGAAGTTAACAAGAGGGTAACTGACAATCCCTTCCACCCAAGTCCTAGCACAGAGCACAGAATAATTCTCTCACAGGAATGGAACACAAGTCCAGACGGATCTGGGGCAGCTAGGTCCTGGCACCCCAAGTTAAAAGCCCTCCTCATTGTGGAATTTGAGGACTTCACTGTAAAGCAAGAACCCTGTACCTTACCCAAAGCAATATGGGTCTGCCGTGCACACAGCTCTCATTGAGATGCCCTCTTTTCTATTTTTATAATATGAAGGGAAAACCAAAGATCACCCAACATTGAGAAAGGTCTCTGTAGCATGAAAGTGGAAAACCAAGATAAAAAAAAAAGATCTGACAACAGAGACAATTGAAGAAATAGAATAGAAACAATAAAAACAAGTAATATTCTCAAATATATAGCTTTTTTAAAAAAACAAAATACAAATAATACTACGAAGAAAGGAACAAAGTACAGGAAAGAATCCTGGCAATTATAACTATGCTTATTTGAGGAAGATGATGATAGCAGCATAGTTTTAAACATTCAAGCTTTATGGTGGCATATTTGAGATAAAGTGCTCATACGTATAGATTTATGAGTTTTGACCTATGTATATATCCATGAAACCATCACTGCATTCAAGATAATGAACACACCCATCACCTCCAGAAGTTAGGTCAGGCCTCTTTGTAATCCCTTTCTCTTGTTCACCTGCCGCCCTCCAAGGCAGTCCGTGACATGTAAATGGAATGATACAGCAAACACTCCTGTTTGTCTGGTTTCTTTCATTTAGCATAATTATTTTAAGATTTATCCATGTAGTGGCATGTATCAATAATTAATTCCTTTTGATTGCTAAGTAGTAATTCCATTATATGGTTGTACCACAGTTTACCATTCACCTGTGGATGGATATTCAGATTATTTTCATTTTTGACTATTATAATAGAGCTGCTATGAACATTGATGAACAAGTTTCTGTGGGCCTGTATTTCCTTTCTCCTGGGTAAATTCCTAGGAGTGGAATGGTTGGATCATATGGCAGATGGATGTTTAAATTTTAAAGAGCGTCAAATTGTTTTCTGAAGTGGTTATACTACTTTACAATCTCACCCGCAGTGTATTAAGGATTCCAGCAATTCTACATCCTCACCAATGCTTGCTATAGCCAGTCTTTTTCATTTTTAGAACAATTTTATTGTGATATAACTTACATACCTTAAAATTCACCCATTTAAGGTATACAATTCAATGATTTCTAGGATATTCACAAAGTTGTACAACCATCACCACTATCTAATATTAGAATATTTTAATTACCCCCATCCCAAAAGAGCCTTCTATCCATTAGCAGTTACTTCCTGGAATTCGAGGACTTCACTATATAACAAGACCCCTGCACCTCTCCTCTCCATTTTAGGCAACTACTAATCTACTTTCTGTCTCTAGGCCTGCCTCTCCTGGACATTTTGTTTAAATTGAATCATGAAATATGTGATTTTTCATCACTGGCTTCTTTTAGTTATCATGTTTTTAAGCTGTATCCATGTTGTAGCATGTATCAGTATTTCATTACTCCTTTAACATTTTTTTGATTCTGAAATAATTTCATATCCACAGTAAGTTGCATAAATAGTACAGAAAGAAAGATCCCATGAACTCTTTAACCACTTCCTCCCGACGGTCACACCTCACCTAACTATGGCGCTGCATCCAAAGCAAGGGTTCGACATTGGTGTGCAATGAACGCATCACTTCACTACATATGCAGATTCATATAACTGCCTCTAAGATACAGAACTGTTCCATTACCACAAAAATCTCTCTTGTCCCTCCTTCTACCCTCCCTAATCAGTGGCAACCACTCCATTTCCATCTCTCTAATTTTATCATTTCAAGAAGGTTATGTAAATGAATCACACATTATATGGCCTTTTGAGAGTATCATAATGAATTTCCCCTAATGTTAAAAAAAGTATAACTAGATAGGTAAGGGATCTCTTTATCTAGTTATACTTTTTTTTTTTAACATTAGGGGAACAAAATAAAAATCTCATGGATGCTGCTTGTAACAAAACTAGGTGACAAACCCCGAAATAACAGAAAGTAGGGCTAAAACAACAGCCCCACACCTGCCAGTATCAGCATATACATGTGAGGAAGCAAAGAAAATACTGGTGTGACCAGGAGCCCTGAGAAAAGGAGAGCCCCAAAACAGTCCCCCAGAGTATTGCTGGAAAGTGCAGTGGGGGATTCTGAGAATAGCAGAGACCAGGAAGGGTTTTGCTCACTCCAGGAGCTGGTCAGTGCAAGGCCATCCCCAGGAAGGCCACACACCATTCATTTCTTGGACTGACATGCTAGGACCTCCACACTGAGGAGAAGCGGGGGAGTGGAATCAATATTGGGTTAAACAGGGACCGTGCAAGGAGCAAAGAACACATAAAGGCAAAATAAAATTGGGAGGTGGAAGATAGAGCCAAAACAATCTCAGAAAGCAAAATGCCAACTCTATGGACACTACGAAAAGCAGAAAGAGAACCCCGTGACATTAGAAAAGCTCTTCTGACTACACTTCTTTCTAATAAATAGTTCAGAGAAAATAGTTTCATATTAAAAATGAGCAACAGAAAGAACAAAGCAAAGATGTCCACTTTTAATACTTTTATTCAACGCAGTATAGGAAGTTCTAGCCAGAGCAATTAGGTAATAAAAAGAGATAAAAGGTAACCAAAATGGAAAAGAAGAAGTAAAATTATCTCTGTTTACAGATGATATGATCCTATATGTTGCAAATCCTAAAGATTCCACACAAAAAACTGCTAAACTAATAAATTAGCAGAGTAATGGGATACAAAGTCAACACAAGAAAACCAGTTGCTTTTCTATATAATAACAATAAACAATCTGAAAAGGAAATTATAAAAACAATTTCATGGGAGCATTTGAGACCTTGTCCCCTGGTATATGTCATCAATTTGGCTCAAATAAATGCTTGTAAAAATTTAAAAACAGCTCTGACTGGTGTGACTCAGTTGGGCGTTGTCCCGCAAAGTGAAAAGTCGCTGGTTCAGTTCCCAGTCAGGGCACATGCCCAGGTTGCGGGTTTGGTCCCGGGTCTGGTTGCATATGATAGACAACTGATCAATGTTTCTCACATTGACATGTCTCTCCCTCTCATTCTCACTCTTGTCCCCTCTGCAAAAAAAAGAAAAAGAAAAGAAAAATCCATAATTCATTTAAAATAACATCAAAAATAATAAAATCTTAGGGATTAATCAAAGAGGTGAAAGACAATGAAAAACTACAATATACTGCTGAAAAAAAGTAAAGAAGATGTAAATAAGTAGAAATACATCTTATGTTCAAGGATCGTAAAATTTAATATTGTTAAAATATCAGTATTACCCAAAGTGATCTAAATATTCAGCACAACCCCCATCAAAATCTCAATGACATTTTCTGCAGAAATAGAAAAATTCATCCTAAAAATCAAATGGAATTTCAAAGGACCCCCAATTAGCAAAACAATTTTTAAAAACAAAACTGGAGAACTCACATTTCAAAATTTACTACAAAACTGCAGTAATCAAAACAGTGTAATACAAACCAAAAGGCAGACATACAGACCAGTGGAATGGAATGAAGAGCCCAGAAATAAACTCTCACAAATATAGTCAAATGATTTTTGAAAAGGATGCATTCAATGTGGGCTAGGACAGTTTATTCAACAAACAATGTTTGGGAAAACTAGATGTTCACATGCAAAAGAATGAAGCTGGAGCCTTACTATATGCAAAAATTAATTCAGCATGGGTCAAAGACCTAAACATGAGACCTAAAACTATAAAAACTCTTAGAAGACAACATAGAACAAAGGCTTCACAATGTTAGATTTGGCAACGTTTTCTTAGATTTCATACCAAAGGCACAGGTAACAAAAGAAAAAAATAGACAAATTAGACTTCATGAAAATTTTAAAATTTTGTGCATTAAAGGACGATATAGCCCTGGCTGGTATGGCTCAGTTGGTTGGAGCATCGTCCTGCAACCATAAGTTTGCAGGTTTGATTCCCAGTCAGGGCATATACCTAGGTTGCAGGTTTGATCTCTAGCTTGGGCACATCTAGGAGGCAACCAGTCAGTGCTTCTCTCTCTCTCACATTGACATATCTCTCCCTCCTTTACTCTCTCCCTTCCTCTCTCTCTAAAAACAATGGAAAAAAAAGTCCTAGAGTGAGGATAAAAAATAATTTTTTAAAAAAGATGATAGCACAGTAAATGGCAAGCCACAGAATGGGAGAAAATATTGGCAAATCATATATCTGATAAGAGATTAATATCCAGGATATATACAGAACTCCTAAAACTCAATAACTACAAAAATAACCCAATTAAAAAATGGACAAAGGATGTGAATAGACATTTCTTCAAAGATATACAAATTACTAATGCATACATGAAAAGAGGCTCGATATCATTAACAATTAGGAAAATGCAAATCAAATCTACAAGAAACGACTTCATGCTCATTAAGGCAGCTGCTATAGAAAAAACAGAAAGCACCGATTGCTGGTGAAGATGTGGAGAAATTGGAACTTTTGTGCACCATTGGTAGGAATGTAAAATGGTTCAGCCATTATAGAAAATTATATGGAAATTCCCCCCAAAATTAAAAATAGAACTACCATATGATTCAGCAGTTCCACTTCTGGGTATTTACCCAAATTGTTTGAAAGCAGGGCCTCAAAGAACTATTTGTGCACCAATGTTCATAGCAGCGCTATTTACAATAGCCGAAACATGGAAGCAACTCAAGTATCTATCAATAAATGAGTAGATAAGAAAAATGTAGTGTATACATATTATTCAGTCTTAAAATGTAAAAAAAAAATTGCAATATACTACAACACAGATGAGCTTTGAGGACATTATACTAAGTGAAATAAGTCAGTCACAAAAAGACATATGATTCCACTTCTATGAGATTCTTACAGTAGTCAAAACCATAGGTGCAGAAAGTTTCCAGAGACTGCAGCACAGAGGAATGGGGAATTATTGTTTAATGGCTACAGGTTTGTTTTACAAGATGAAAAGAATTCTGAAGATAGATGGCAGTTACAGTTACACAACATTATGGATGTATTTACAATAATACCACTGAACTGTTCACCTAAAAATGATCAAGATGGAAAATTTTGTGTATTTTAACACAGTTTGAAAAAAGAGCCACAGAAAAATATCAAGATTAATCCCATACAAAACTATGGTAGTAAAAATAATAATATGTAGAATAACATCCTCATGCTAATGTACATATTCCAGGACAAGCTCGAACAGTATATCAAAGCTGTAACCTATTATTTTAAAACAAGCTAAAAGACATTAAAATAGACTTCCAGTCAAGATGGAGGTGTTGGTAGACATGCTTCTACTTGCACACCCACAAGAAGAATCACACCTAACCTCAAAACAAAACAACCAGAAATGCCAGAAAAATGAATTGTATGGAAGTCCAACAGCCAAAGATTTACAGAAGCCACATTCACCCAGACAACTAGGAGGGGCAGAGACAGGGAGCAAGGGCAGAGAGGACACGGTGCAGTGTGGAGAGGCAAAGGTGGCAGTGGTGGCCATGGTGGTGGTAGAATGGGCAGTCCCACATTCACATGTGGTGGATGAAAATCGGGAGGGATACCTTGGGAGCGAGTGACCCCAGCCCCAGGCCTGACCGTGGAGCCCAGGTTTCAGCACCTGAAAGATAAAACCTCACAACTTCTGGCTGTAAAAACCAGTGGGGGCTTTGTGCAGTGGAAGAAACTGCTGACCTCTCAGGAGAGTCTGTTTAAAGGGCCTGCATGGTTCTTTAACATACACAAACCCTCCCACTCCAAGAATTACCACCAGGGCAGCAGATAGAAGAGCCCCAGTCACATGCAGGAAGTGGGTGAAGTTACTGGAAATGGGGCGAGTGCCAGACAAGCCTCCAGAAGCTAGACAGTGGTATTGTCCTTTCTCTGACCCTTACCCCCCACACAGTGCCACAAAGTGGTGAAGCAGCTCACCCCACCCTGGCCAATACCTAAGGCTTTGCCTCCATACAATGTAACAGGTATGCTAAGACAGGGAGTCAAAGTAGCTCTACCTAATACACAGAAACAAACATAGGGAGGCTGCCAAGTTGGGGAAACAAAGAAATATGGCCCAAATGAAAGAACAGAACAAAACTCCCCAAAAAGGACTAAGTGAAATGGAGATAGACAACTTATCAGATGAAGAGTTCAAAACACCGGTGATAAGGCTACTCAGAGAACTCATTCAGTATGGCAAAAGCATAAGGGAAGAAATGAAGGCTACAGTAAGTGAAATAAAGAAAATCCACAAGGAACCATCAGTGAAAGGAAGGATGCCAGGATTCAAATCAACAATTGGGAACATAAGGAAGAAATAAATATTCAACCAAAACAGAATGAAGCAACAAAAATTTTTAAAAACTAGGAGAGAATAAGAAGACTCTGGGACATCTTAAAACGCACTAACATCCAAATCATAGGGATGGTAGAAGGAGAAGAGAAAGAGCAAGAAATTGAAAACTCATTTGAAAAAATAACGAAAGAAAACTTCCCTAATTTGGCAAAGGAAATAGACACACAAGTCCAGGAAGCACAGAGAGTCCCAAACAAGTTGGACCCAAAGGGGACCACACAAAGACACATTATAATTAAAATGACAAAGGTTAAAGATAAAGAGACAATCATAAAAGCAGCAAGAGAAAAGTAGAGAGTTACCTACAAAGAAGTTCCCATAAGACTAGCAGCTGATTTCTCAAAAGAAACTTTGCTGGCAAGAAGAGACTAGCAGGAATTATTCAAGGTGATGAAATGCAATAACCTACAACCCAGATTACTCTATCCAGCAAAGGTATCATTTAGAATTGAAGGGCAGATAAAGTGCTTCCCAGACAAGGTAAAGCTAAAGGAATTCATCATCACTAAGCCATTATTACATGAAATGTTAATGGGACTTATTAAAGAGAAAGAAGAAGATCAAAACTATGAAGATTAAAATAACAACAAACTCACAATTATCAACAACGGAATCTAAAAAGCAAAAACAGACTAAACAAACTAGAATAGGTACAGGATCTTAGACATGGAGATCATTTGGAGGGTTATCAGCTGGGAAGTGGGAGGGGGAGAATGGGGGAAAAGGTGCATGGATTATGCAGCATAATTGGTAGGTACAAAATAGACAGGGGGAGGTTAAGAATAGTATAGGAAATGGAGAAGTCAAAGAACTTGTATGCACCACCCACGGACATGAGCTAAGGGGTGATTGCTGGAGGGAAGTGAGATACCGGGCAGAGGGGGTCAAATGGGAAAAACTGGGACAACCGTAATAGCATAATCAATAAAATATACTTAAAAAGGGGGAAAGAAACAAAGACATTAAAGTAAAATAATACATGGCATGGAAAAAGCCCTAAATCAGAAATAGAAAAAAATCAGATGAAAGTGACAGAATTCAGAAATTAGAAATAAATGATAATTACACAAATGGGGACCTAATTAAAAGAAATAGTGAAAAAGACATGATAGATACTTTAATAGAAACGTAAGGTGAAAAGAAAGTAAATTTTCAGAATTATTTTTAAAGATAAAAAAGGATTTGAGAGAAAACAGCAAATATTGAGGACAGGCAAAGAGGAATCATCATACATGTATAGGAGCCCCAGGATTATTATTATTTTTTAAATCATGAAGTAGAACAAATACTGAAAGCTATAATTCAACAAAGCTTCCCTGATATATATATTTTTAAAGGATTTAAAAGGCCCTCCTGGCCAGTTAGCACAGTTGGTTAGAGTGTTATCTCGATACACCAAGGTTGCAGGTTTGGTGCCTGGTCAGGACACACAAGAACCAGCCAATGAATGCATTAATAATTAGAAAACAGATCGATGTTTCTCTCTCTCTCTCTGTCTCTATCTCTGTCTTTCTCTCCCCTCTCCTTCTTCCTCTCCTTTTCTCTCTCTAAAATCGATAAACAAAATAAAAAGATTTAAAACTAATATTGAAAGAGCCAACTTCTCCATACTCCTCTTGCACCTCTCCCAGCCCTTATGTTCTGTGTTGCAGCTTACTGAGTGTTCTGAAGTTCCCAGAATGTGTGTTATTTATCATGCCTCTGCCACTGCTCAGATCAGTCCTACGCCTAAAATGTCTTTCCCTGTTCCTTCACCTGGCACACTGCAATGCATCCTTCAAGATTCAATTTCAGTGTCACTTTTTCTCTAATGCATTGCCTGAATCCCCTTTTCCTCCTCACCCTCTGTTCTCAGTTATATGCCCTCTTTTGTGCTTTTATAACACCCTGTGAATATGTTTACAGCACCATGTCTACCATATTTTCACACACACACACACACACACACACACACACACACACACGCACAGCCCCTGTAATCTGTGTTCACTCCCTCCTCTCTGACTGTAAGAATTCCAGGACACAAACCTGTCAATTTTTTAGATCCTTTTTAGTTGGCACAATATTTTGCAATCTGTCACTATTAAATGAACAAAAGAGAATGAGTTTTGCATAAGTTACTATTAGATAAAGTAGTCCAGCTATTCCATTTGTTAGTTTAAGGAGGTATGAGTGAAGAAAAAAAAATCAACCTATTATATTTACATGGCTACTATCATTATATCAGAAATATTTTTTGCTGTAATCTAGCAAATGGTAATATTATGACAACATTTTATCACAAAAAAGTCTTAAATAAAGACAAAATTGTGTAATAAATATGATATTCCCAATGACAGTGAAAGGAAAAGTGTGCATAAGCCAAGATAATAGATATTTTAAAAAATATTTGGGCCGTGACCAGTGTGGCTCTGTTGAATGGGCATTGTCCTGCAAACCAAGAGGTTGCCTGTTCAATTCCCAGTCAGGGCACTTGCCTGGGTTGTGGGCTCTGTGCTCTACCTCCATCGGGGTGCTTGCAGAAGGCAGAAGGCAACCAAATGATGTTTCTCTCTCGCATCCCTTTCTTTCTCTCTCCTTCCCCAATCTCTAAAATAAAATAAAATTTAAATTAAAAAATTTTTTTCGATGTTTCATCATAGACCTCCACCCTCTGTGTTGGGGCCTCTACCCTCTGACACTTACAGAGGGGCTGGCCAGGGAAGCCAGAGATAGCGTGAGTGACCCTCTTCCTGTTAGTGACAGTCCATATTTTAGACTGTTATGCCTCATGTCCTTCTACCTTGAGTGCTTTTGTCATATTCCCTTTGACCAAGAAGGAACTAGATATTGACATTGGCAGTCATTGAAATATTAACTAGGTGATACTAGAGGCAGGCAAATCCATGACCTGTGTTTGTTCCCGTAAGATATGCCGCACGGGGGTACACACAAGAGCCCGGAGAGACTTATTTGTAATACAGCCTGATGGACTTGCATTTGTTTGGCAAGAATTTGTGTTATTGCCTTTGGGGGAAAATAGCTGACGCTCAGCAAGGTTGAAATCAGTTAAAGGAATAAAAATTAAAGTTATATATTGTTGTACAGCTGAGTCATGACTCTAAATTTCACACATGCTGCAATAAGACGATGTTCACTTTCATCCAGCGTTCTTCCTGGTCATGCACAATAATCCACTTCTGACTAAAGCAGTTTCTTAAAAGAATAATCACTTATGATTGAGAGCTGTTTTCTCATCATTCGTAATAGCTTAGAGTTCATAATCCTCACACTTTATTTCCACTTATATTTGCTCATATTATAGTTCATTTTTTAATGCTCTGACCAATTATACAGCTTCATAACACTTTCCGGCACTTTGTCCCAGCTTGCTTGGCACTTCATCTAATGTCATCTCTAGACTCCTTAACTTTACACTTACTTTCCAAAATTAAAAATAATAACAAATCTGATTATATGCATCAGCTCCTAGGAAACCTCATGGAAACTTCTCCATCTAATGAAACATCCATTCTCCTCTGCCTATTACATTCTCCCCTGCAGGCTGCATTTGTTCTCCCATAATGTGAGTCAAAATACCTTTAAAATTTAACTCTTACAGTTTGGCATCTCCTCATAAAATTAAACATAGATTTTACTATATGATCCAGCAATTCTACTCTTAGCTATATACCCAAAAGAATTCAAAACAGGGACTCAAACAAATCTTTGTACACCAATGTTCACAGCAACTCACTATTCACAATAGTCAAAAGGTAGAAATAACCCAAATGTCCATCGATGGATAAACAAAGTATGACATGTGCATATAATGAAATATTATTTAGTCACTGAAAAGAGTGAGGTATTGTTACATGCTACACCATGGGTGAACCTTAAAATCATTGTGTGAAGTAAACGAAGCCAGACTCCAAAGGTCACACATTGTATGATCCCATTTATATGAACTATCCAGAATAGGTAAACCCATAGAGAGCCTGGGATTGTCAGGGGTTAGAGGCAGGAGGGAATGGGGAGTAACTGCTTAATGGCTGTGGGGTTTACTTTGGGGTGATGAAAATGTTTTGGCTCTAGATAGAGGTGTTAGTTACACACCACTGAATATGCTAAATGCCACTGAATTGTTCATGTTAAAATGGTTAATTTTATTTTATGTGAATTTCCCCCCCAAAAATTCTCTCTGCAGAGCTTAACTGTGTCTCAAAGATGTTCTTTATAACTCTAACAAAGAATATTTTTGAGGTACTCATGAGGGACAGTTGAAAATGGAAAGGCCATTTAATACTTTACTGAGTAATGACCAAGACCGTCATGAGAAGAACATGGATTACATTTCCAACTGAGTAATTCCCCTACTGTACCTGTTAAATAACAATACAACGGAAAACTAAGGAATATAAATAATTGAAAGACAGAAGGGAAAATTATCATTTGTGATATAATTGTTCAACTAAAAAACCTAAGGGAAACAATTTATTTAATTTATTTATTTCATTTTTTAAATTTAAATTTTATTTTATTGTTTATGTTATTACAGTTGTCCCATTTTTCCCCCTTTGCCTCCCTCTACCTAGAGCCTCCTACTCCTTCAGGCAATTGCCACACCATTGTGCATGGGTCCTACATATATATTCTTTGGCTAGTATATTCCCTATGCTGTACTTTACATCCCCATAACTATTCTGTAACAACCAATTTGTACTTCTTAATCCCTTCACTTTTTTTGCCCATCCCCCAGCCCCCTTCTCATCTGACAACCATCAAAACAGTCTGTCTATGTTTCTGTTTATGTTCTGTGTGTCCATTTATTTTGTTTTTTAGATTCAATTATTGATAGATGTGTATTTATTGCCATTTTATTGTTCATATATTTGATCTTCTTCTTCTTAAAGAAGACCCTTTAACATTTCATATAATATTGGTTTGTGATGATGAACTCTACCTTTTTCTTGTCTGAGAAGCTCTTTATCTGGCCTTCGATTCTAAATGATAGCTTTACTGGGTAGAGTAATCATGGTTGTAGGTCCTTGCTTTTCATCACTTTGAATATTCCTTGCAAATCCCATCTAGCCTGCAAAGCTTCTTTTGAGAAATCAGCTGACAGTTATGGGAATGTCCTTGTAGGTAACTAATTGCTTTTCTCTTGCTGCTATCAAGATTCTCTCTTTATCTTTAACCTTTGGTATTTTAATTATGACGTGTCTTGGTGTGGTCCTCTTTGGGTTCACCTTGTTTGAGACTCTCTGTGCTTTCTGGACTTGTATTTCCCTCACCAAATTAGGCAAGTTTTCTGTTATTTTTTCAAATAGGTTTTCAATTTCTTGCTCCCTCTCCTCTCCTTCTGGGTCCCCCATGATAAGAATGCTGGTAAGCTTGAAGTTGTCCCAGATTCTCCTTACAGTATCCTCGTTTTTTTGGATTATTTTTTCTTCTTGCTGTTCGGATTGGGTGTTTTTTTGCTTCCTTATATTCCAAGTCACCAATTTGACTCGTGGCTTCATCCACTCTATGGTTGATTTCCTGTAAGTTGTTCTTCATTTCAATTAGTGTATCCTTCATTTATGACTGGTTCTTTTTTTATGGTTACTATGTCCTTTTTTCTGCTGTTGAAGTTCTCCCCAAGTTCACTGAGCATCCTTATGACCAGTGTTTTGAATTCTGCACCTAGGAGCTTGCTTGTCTCCATTTTGTTTACTTCTTTTTCTGGAGTTTTGTTCTGTTTTTTTCATTTGGGCAATGTTTCTTCGTCTCCTCATTTTAACAGTCTCCCTGTGTTTGTTTCTATGTATTAGGTAGAGCTGCTACTACTCCCTGGCTTGGAAGATTGGCCTATTATAGGAAGCGTCCTGTAGGATCTGGTGATACTGCTTCCCCTATCACCCAAACTGGGTCCCTAAGTTGTGCCCACCATGCAGGCTGTGTACACCCTCCTTTTGTAGTTGAACCTTGATTGCTGTTGGTATATCAAGGAGAGGGATTTACCCAGGTTGATCAGCTGCAAGGACAGGCTGTGACCACTGACCACCTACCCCAACCACTGTGGAGGATCAGCTATGCAGGGGTCCACTCCACAGAGCAGGATTTATTCAGCAGGGCTCAGGTGCCAGCTGAGTCTGCCCCTTGAGTGTGGCACTTGTGGAGGTGGTTGGGCGGTGCTCTGATGTGGTCCATAGCTGTCCACAGGGTGTGCAGACTCTGGGGCCTCCTGGGCAGTGCGGGCCAAGGTCAGCAACAGCCTGGGTTCTGTCAGGGGTCACCGGCATGAGTTACAAAGCAATATGTAGGTGGTTGCTACTTGTGCTGGGCTTGGAGGTGCCCAAGTGAGTCCAAGCTGTGAACCAAGGCCGGCTGCTGCTAGTGCCAGGCCTGGGGGCACTGAGGAATAGGAGTGGGGCACGCTGAAGTGGGACGCTGCTTGTTTGGGAGATTTTAGGACTAAGGGAAACAATTTAAAAACTACTATATATAACAAGTCTTTAGTCAAGTGACTGAATGCAAAATTAATGTTCAGGAATCAGTAGATTAATGGAAGAAGTTACTAACTTAAGAGATATTTCTAGGAAAAAAGTTTAACAAGAAAGGTGTAATTTGCTGAGTAATTAAAAAAAAGACAAACCAATGGAATGACATACTTATCATGTCTTCTGGATTTGGTATTTTCAAAAATAGTAATATTCAATTTTTAGGTGAGAATTTGAAGGAAAAGACACTTGGTAAAGTATACTGAAGTGTGACTTGATATACATTATTTTCCTAAATTTGGATTAGCAGTATGTGTCAGTGGGAAACTATACATTTTGTGTAATAAAGGGGAGAATAAGAATATATAATACTTTTTTATTTGGGGGGGTTGGCATTAGGAAACTTAGAGAATCTTCATAATATAATAGTAGGTAAGTAATGGACA